>WTSP01013707.1:0-36219 GCA_025331215.1 Actenoides lindsayi | reverse complement strand
TCCCTCCCTCCCTCGTTTTATTTTATATTTAACAATTCAGGTGGTTAGGAGCCAATTTTGTGTTGTGCTCTGCACGTTCTGTTTTAGCCATGCTCCTGTTTTCTTCTCCTGTGTTACCCGTTGTGCTGTGGTTCATGAGTTCGTTCGGTATTATCTTTAATCACTGATATTACTTGACTCAAACCCTCTTTGAATAGTTTATTCCATGTGGCAGCTGTATGCCAACGGAGCAGTTTTGTCTCACATCTCTGTGTAGGGGTAAACGCTTGTGTCTTCAGAGTGCAGAAAGGGAAAAGAGAATTAATTTCAGAGGCTCAGTGGTGGCCACTCACCCGGGTGTGTACGTTTGGACTGTAAATCAAATGCCATCGCTGAGGAATAAGTATTTGCATACGCTATAATTCACAATAATTAATAAATTATCATCTGGTTTTGTTACTGTTCTACAAATAAGCTCAGAAAGATGCATCTACCTTGGTGTTTTTCAGGCTTTTCCTGCTGGATGGGTCGCTGAAAATCTGTGCTTGGGGAGGTAGAAAAGAGTACTCGGCATCAACCCCGGTTTGATCCGGCGCCCAGAGATGGAAGGATTTGCGTTGGCTTTTTGTGCCGAGAGATTGAAGAGCTGTCTGACTGCACAATATTAACAACCCAGATGCTGAGGATCAGGGTCAAGAAGAATTTTTTTATTTTGTTCAATGATGTCATCAGAGATGGGGCATAACAAGTTGGGTTTGTTTTTTGGTTTTTGATGATTTTAATTTTTTTTAGCTCATGCAGCTGACTAAAAGGCAAATAGAAGGAGACTTAGCTCATTGTAGAAGAGGAAAATGATCCAGTAGCTCAAAGTAAAGGAATAATCATGTTCTTCTATGATAAGAAAAATAACATGAGTAGCCTGTGAGAATGTTATGCTAGAAAATGGGGATAAAATTACCTTGCTGATCATCTGCATTTGCTGGAATTATACAACAAAAATTTTAACAGAATGGATTGAATTCAACTATGATTGTCCCATAAAAGGACAGAGAGCTTCATGATCAACTTTGGTACGTGAAGTACCATGTATGTAAAGTAATGATCTGGGATGCTGAGAAATTGTGAAAGCGTAATTTTGATTTATTATTTTTTATTATTATTATCATTTTTTTAAATATCTTTTTCCTACCAGGCTACTCAGGGGTAATACATTCTGGCTTGAGCCTGGCAGCCTACTCTCTAGCATATGTTAGTTAGTGCGGGCTGGTTTGGGGGGGGACTTTGCCTCCTTTGGCCAGCTTTGACGAACACCGCGATGTGACTTTTTGCATGAATGGGGTGAGGAAGCTGCTCCTTCCCAAGACACTCTCTGCTGCCTCTCCACCGCCTGGTCTTTCTCACCCGTGCCTTCTGGTTCAGCCTTTCACACCAATTACATTGCATGTGTGCACAGTATCATTAAAAATATGAGTGAAAGTGTTATTTAACTTTTTTTTTCCTCCTGAAAACTCCTTTTCAATGACTTTTCTTAGCCTTGAAAAATTGACTGGTAAAATTGGTGTCATAGTCTTGCTGCATCAGTGTCCCTGGAAAGCACTTTTGGAATATAAAAATGCAATAATTTTTCAAAAGTCTGCATACATCTAAGACAAAATCTCAAGTTAATTTGGGAGGCAAAGTTTCGAGATGGAACGCGCTGAAAATTTTTTCTCGCAACAGCATTTCCATGTGGAAGGGGATTTGGATCATCAGAATGTGCAGATAATCTCGAGAAGTAGGTAAATAGTCTCATTAGTGAGTTCATGTAAAAATTCATTATTTCAATATACTGAGTAGTGCTCCAGTGGTGCTCGCTGCCCTAAAATATGCAAAATTAATGGGGTGAACATCAGTAAAAACAACTCCAAGAGACACCCGACCTACACAGACAGAAATGCGTTCAAGATAAAAATCGGTGACATTTGACTGTTCTTTTTCCCTGCCTGATTTATCTATAATTCAGACTGCTTAACTTAACTTAAATACAGATACCATAGTCGGAGTATTTGTTAAAGCACTAAGCTGACAAGTACAGAGCACCGGCCATTATTTCTGTTTGAGAGTCAGAGGTTTGAGCTATTCATTTTGTAGCCCGACACTCAGCACCACAATTCCTTGAATTCCCCAAGCTTTTCATACGGCTTCCTCAAGGACAGCTATCATGTCTTAGCTGCTGCAGTGACAGATGGGATACAACGTGTCATGTGATGGATAACGCTGGAGCCACAGTACTTAATCCTTCTAATACTAATAGCGGCATTATCATAGAGATTTATGAGAATGTCAGTTCCAAGTTCCCAGTTCCATTCATGGGTTTTTAAAACTTCAGCTGCAAAAAACATGCATCCATCCCATTAATTCTAATTATCATGGTTCATCTTCTCAGCAGTTTTGTACTCCGGAACCTTTCAGTGCAAATTAACGTACCAAAAAAGTGTATTAATTAATATTTGTAGCTTTTAATTTCTGCAAGAGTGTTGTCTGGAAGCAGCTGGCAGTACAGGGCCGCTGCTATTGAATCTTTGCCAAACAAGTGCAGATGTAATTTTGTTATCTCTTGCTTAGTCATTTACGCAAATTAATTTGAACAATTAGCCTTTTACTGGTCGTTCATGAATCATGCAAAAGGGATCTGCCAAAAAACTGCGAGTTGACAGAAAAGAATTGGTTAACATTGTAAATCTTACAAAAAGGTATTACTATATTTGGGATAAAGTACAACTTCAGGGAAAGCCGAGGTGGTTTTGGGGTTGTTGGTTTTTTTTGGTTTGTGCCTTATCTATTCTAATTTATACTCTTGATTACTGTTGGAGAAAAGAGTTCTATAGGAAGAGTAAGTGGTACGAATTTGGGAACTTTGTTTTGGATGAATACCAGAAAAAGTTATTTCTTGCCTAAACGTTTTCTTGTCTTCACTGCTTGTGAATGTGTGATGAGTTTCTTGTGAGAGAAGCTCTGTGGTGAGGTCAGGCACTCTGAAGGGGCAGATTTGCTCATTGTCTGAGAAAACACCCAGATCTTTAGTTTCTTTTGACATCATTCTGGAGGAATTTATCTTATTCAAATGTCTCTTCATAAAACAGGCCTCCACATATAAACTGCATCCCTGACCTAAAGAGGTGCTGGGTTTTGTCTTCAGGTACCTCGCAGTATGTATGAGCTAAAACTTTTATTTAACTCATGTTGAGAATGCCAACTCTGATGTGAAGGCTAAGTTTGAATGACAGTACGCTCAGGTGTTTCAAAGAATCCTGTCATTGCTCTTTGCTTAAATATCACACTTATTTTTAAGTCAGATAATACAGATAATCAAGCTCATTAGCCATACAGAGACTTTGAATAATGCTGTGAATGAAAAGCTGTCTCATTTGCTGTTATTGTAGAGTATGTACTCTCTTAAGTATTATTTTCTTTTCTGTCTCAAAAGTGTCATCTATATTTTTCAGTTTAAATTGAAATGCATAAACTTGAGCTTTGTGCTGGATATTTGTAAGTGTAACTCTCAGGTGGCTTTTAAGGTATGACTATGACATCACAGCCAAGATATTGTGACCTTTCCCCATCATTTCACTGTTGAGACAGTTCTTGCACTTCTGTCATGTAACTGGAACTGCTGTTATGTTTTCTAGTTGAAGAAAGAAAATCCTTACCTAGTGGTCAGTTCCATCCAGATCCAAGTGCTTTTTAATTACTTTACTGGTATTTATAAGCAAAAACCTCACAATTATGTCTAGATGTTTCTCTTCCTCGCCCGTTTTGACTTGATGCCAGCGTGCTATCGCCTCTGCCTTGCAGCAGGTTGGTCCTGCAGAACAGGCAAAACGCTTTGGACTTGCTGGAGCACGAACAGAACCTCCAGTCCTAGCTTGCCAGAGGCTTTCCTGAAGCGTTCACTGTAACTGGGCAAATAACTTTGGAATTAAATCCTTGTTTTGTGGAAGCCTCACTCAAAAGCTCAAACAAACGCTGACTCGTTAGCTGAATCAAACAGTCCCGTGCAAATTCCATCAGTCCATCAGGGTAAGGTGTGAGTCCCTTTCCCTCTAATTGTTTTGTTTTTTTTAACAGGCTGAGATTTCAGTCTGCATTGTTCTTTCCATTTGTCCATTTGATTGCGGGGAGAAGAAACCAGATGTTGTGTGCCAAATCATAGCTATTTGCAATCTGTTGGAATTCTCATAAATTGTACTGGGGGATCATTTTCTGATAACTGATCTTGCAATCGCTTTGTGCACGTGCATCACTTAGAGCATGAGATGTCCTACTGAAGCCTGTGGATCTACTCATACGCTTAAAACTAAGCACGCCGCGTGCGCGTTCGTGTAAATGTTTGTGTTGTGAAATGTGCTGATCTTTAGAGCTTGCCCGTGAAGATTCGCCGTTGCGTTAATTTACGTTTAATCAAATCACATATTGTTATGGCAGTGGAAAACTTGAAATCAGTTCATGTTGATTTGTTGGGGTTTTGTTTTTTTTAATGATAGCAGCGTACGTACGGCTCGAAATTTGGCTGAAGCTTCTCCCGCAGCAGAGAGATCCAATTCTGTTTACTGATCTCTAATTCGTGACAAATAGTTCCTTCAGTAAAGTGCATCAAACCCAGCCCTGTTATCCATCTGTTTTTAGGGTCTGTGGCTAATCAAGGAAGTGGTCTCTCGCTGACACACTGCGAAGAATGAAGTTAGTTCCTCTGTAATTGAAAGTATCAGTAGTAAACTTGGCTGGAGCTTGATTAATGGTATATTAAAATCAGAGTCTTCATGGTGAGTGCTAGATAAGGAGTTTGGGGCAAATTACTTGGTTACTGGGAAACCTTTAAATTTTAATCATGGAGACACTTCAGCATCATTAGGAACTGAAAAAGACAATGGGCACTGGGAGGAAGTTATGTGAATTGATGTGCTTTTCAATCTCCTCTTCTGTGGTGATATTGAGTGATGCATGGGCTGCAATCGAGAATCCTCTTGCTCCCCATGCCTTTGATTGCTGTTGTTATAATTTAATATTATCCAGTTCCTTATGATCACGGAAATCAGACGAGTTAGTTGCACAAGATGATAGGTTTTAGTATAAGAAAAATTAGTTTAGGATCCTGCTTTCTCTGTGCTGTTTGGCTGGATAGCAAAATGGAGGGGACTCTAACTGGTATTTCGAACAAGCAGAAATAGAGAAACATGGTCTTTTATACATGTTTCATGTGGTAATAACATTATGAATCACAGGCATACATTTGCAGGTCTATTCTTGTATAGAGAGCACCTGTATGGGTGCATGTATACAATATTTGCGATGCATCTACATTTATAGAGATGTCAAGTGCTAGAACAGCACTTTATGGGGACACGTATGGAATGTAGATGTCTCTCCTGGGTGACAGATCCAATGCAAACAAGTGCTCATAGAACCGATGCGCTCAACTCCTGATGTCATATCTTTTGTTTCTGCCTGGCTACAAAATTCAGTCCCCAGCTTTTCCAGGCAAGCATACGATGGAATTGGCTTCGTAAAGTGACTCAGGTCATTTGTTTGCCTCCAGTACTTCTATGGGAGAACCTCTCTCCTGTCCAAAGGTGTCATTGAGACATATTCTTCTAATAGGCTGAATTTATCTGTAGCCAGTGAATGCCTGTTCGTATCTGTGCCAACATTGTCTACTGATCTCAACTAGTTGTAACTCCAGCCCTCACTCATTTTGTTTCATACTTTCTGTTTCATGCTCATCACTTAAGAGGGGTTGGACTTTAGCCTGAGTATTCCTTTTTCATATTTTGATGAGCTTTCTTCCTGTGTGAACAATCTGAAGCACCAGGTAATATCAACATGGTGTTAACATGGACTTGTACAACAGTATGAATAAATTTCTATTTGTAATGATAACATAATTCCTTCCCTATCCCACCATGTACCTACCACATACGTTCATGGGTACGCTGCACCTGTGGCTTATAGTCCACTTATTGTGAAATCTTAGCTTTCCTCTTCTGTTTCTAAGCAATTAAGTTCACGCTGTCAGCCATAATTCTGATTATTCACCCCTAAATTCTTGAATTTGCAGGTTTACGTTACTAAATGTTATCCTGCTTCTCTCACTGCAGCCCCCAGATCATTTAATTTACCTGTGTGGTATTCCTTTGGGTTGGCAATGCCTTCCAAATTCATGTCATGGAAAAAAAAAAGTAATTGGTATACGAGCATTCTTCATCAAATTAATTATCAAAACTGTTAAATAAGATCAGTTCTGACACCTATGCAACATGGGATTAAAAGTGATTTGTCCAAAGTCACATTGGAGTGCTGGAAAGAAGATGGTTTAAGCCTCAGTGTGTTCTCTACATTAGAGAAACATTCATTTTCTTTCTAAAGCAAAATTTACTGGGAAGCACGTACTAGAAAAATGTAAGCTGGGGAAAAAAAGTTTCTTTGTAGCAAAGACAGAGTTTGCTGCAACAGAAACTATTTGTAGAAAAAAAAAGCTTTTTGCAATAGATGCATCAGAGAAGATTGTTGGGTTTAAGATGGAGATTCAGCTTACACCAATGGAAAAATCTCAGCCTCTTTTGCTGGCCAAAAATTCAGTACATAAGGCACTCATATAAGATGCAGGAATCATAAATCCAAACTGTTGGCCTTAGAAAGGCATGGAAGCAATGTACAAGGAGACCCTTCCCTCTGACTATCCACCCATTCACTCGCTTTCTTGCCGGTGAATTATTTTTTACAACGGAGGAGTTTTCATAGAGCAGGAAACCATTTTCCATCCAAAATAGCCATGCGCTGGAGGCTGAATTCTGGCTACAGAAGAGAAAATGCCAGATGAAAAAGCGAGGGGGAGAAACACATCCTGGCAGGGTGAGTTGTGCTTTATTTTTATTTATTTATTTATTTATTTATTTAAATAGATGATGTGTGCTTAGGAATTGAGAATATTAGAACAAGTCCTAGGGGGATATGGATGTAATGGAAGGGGGTGAAGTTCTTGTGAAAACATATCGTTTATTAAATTTTCTCATTCATATGTTTATTATATGATTTATGACAACTTCAGCTTATTATGTGCCCCTTTTTAATTTGTCACGGAACGCTTGTACATATGTACACAGCCATGCTGGGGGTGAATTCATCTCCTCAGAACAGATAAAATCCTAGAAGAAGCCACTTTGATCAACGGATCTACCTTTGTTTACAGGGCAACCCTTTAATTGCAGCCAGTATCAGGTCATTCCACATAGTGCTATAGAATATTAATATATTCTGTATGCAGCACGTATTTTAGAAACATTCCTGATGTCCAGGATTTTAAAAGTTAGCACTGTATAACATTACATAGTTTCCTGTGTGTACATATGGCCAAATATAAAGGTGGCCACATTCCCAGTGGTGTATAATGTCCTGTGATTTCAGACACCTCATTTTATGTTTATGCAGGCTAATTGTGAGCTGAAAACTGAAATGAAATAAATAAATTGAGGCCTATAAAAAAAAATAATGCTTCTCTAATGTAGTTTAGATTTGCCTTATCAGCCTGGCTGAAGAATAGCCTATGAGTGCTAAGCTTGGATTATTTATTAGGCTCAGACTGGTAATACAGAAAGATGCACGAAAAGTCGAAATGGGAGCCTCTGTTGTATTTCAAAAGTGCAGTAAAGAGCTGAAGTGGTTCCAGTTGCCTTTGCAGCCCTCTGCATGGCTGAGCCTGGAGGCTGTGTGGAGATCATGGAGGTGTCCAAGCACTGACGCGTGCTTGGCAGCTCCATCTTGAAACCTCCCAGCCTGTGTCCCACCCCAGCGTGTCTCTGAGCTGTGTCTGACTCCAGACCAGCACAGGGAGGGCTGCAAGGGCTGTTCTTGGCCATCGAGGCCCAGGTCGGTCATGTTTGAGGGATGCTCGGCAGCCGCAGGCACGCTTTGAACTTCTGCCTGGTGGGAAAGGGGCAGGGCTGGAAACAAGGGCATTACATGAACTCCCTCCCTAAACCCATGTCTTTTTTGTAGTTATGGCAATTCATAGCTCATTTTTTCCTCCCCCTCTCCTCCTTGATCTCTTTCTCTCTCTTTTTATTTATATCTCTCTCAATTTCTTTCTCTTTCTTTGTCACCACATCACTGGGAGAGGAGAAAAAGCAGGAAAAGATTCTGATTAAAGATCCGTCATAAATTAATGAACAAAAGTGCAATCCTAGCACTTCATGCTAGAGTGGAACATTTAAAAAAAAAAAAAAAAAAAAAAAGCATGAAGTGAAACATAAGAACACTAGAAAAGTTTGGATTGGGGTATAAAAATTATTTGGAAGGCTGTGTGCTAATCAACAGCAAATGTAAGAATCAGTTAGGTTGATAGGGCAGTGAATGACTTGTATTTTTTTATATTGGAGTTTTTCAATCAGCATTTTCTGAACGTGGTTCCTCATTATGATAATGATGATGGGATTAATTATCACCGTGAGAACAAGTGATAATGGTACTTTGAACTGTATTTGACACCGTGTGACACAGACTATTCCTTGTTTTACGTTCTCCAGGACGTTGTGTGCATTGAGAGGTGCTGACTTTCTCACCGAATAACGGATGAGCTGGTGAGGAGCTGTTGAAGTAGGACTAACACTGGCCAGACAGGATGGCTACCCTTTCACGGAGTCGTTATCTGGTTGCATTAGGTTATTACGAGGCAAAATCACTGAAATTAATCCTTGCTGTTAACATGTAGTTGCAGCACGTACCCTAAACACGATGTCTGAGTGAAAATATGTGATTACCTCCTATGAAGTAATATTCTTCCATAAGCCATATTTACAAAGGCCACGTGCAAAATTATTACTGAATTAAGAAAGCTTATTTTATACCATGCTGGAGAGGGAACATAAACCAGAGTGGTGGGTATAGAGAGGCAAGCTCATCTGGCTACAGCGAGCAAGTCTACTTCTCAGCATGGGGAATAAATCCATGAGTCTCAGACTGTTTGCCTGCTGCAGGAACAGTGTGGGGGATCTGGCATAGAAAAAGGCAGGTTAAATCCAGGCAATATTGGGGTTTTCCATTTGTGAACTGCATCCAATGAATATTTTAGAGAAGCCCTTAAACAGGAAGTGAAAATATATGGAGATACAATAGGTCACTAAGAGTTACTGGGGGGGAATTAGGTATACATGATGTCATCCTGCTTTCACATGGGATATCTGGCTTTATGATAAAACTGTTCTTAAGTCACAGGCAAAACATGTGGATAAGTTGGTAAAAAGCTGACTTCTGATTCTCCTATACAGACCTGGTAAATTTGACAAATAAAGTGACTTGAAAGTTTGTTCCACGTGCAGTTTTATCGTAGAGGTTTATCATATACAGTTTTATCACATCTACTACTTACAGGAATTCCAGAAAACACTTTTTTTTTTTCTCTGAAGACTTTACTATTTGTTACCATTTGGTTCTTATGTGAATGGTTACCCGTACAGAAGAATGTGCTCCTGAACTTCTTTCCTGGCAATTAAATTTATTCAAGGGATGTGTAAGCAGCTTCTAGTGCTATTTAGTATCCTTTACTATGCTAACTAATTAACGTATAACAGCCATGTACTAAGGTTTCATAATGTTATCTGATTAATAAGCAATAACTTCCTCAGTAAATCAAAATTAAATGCCTACTTAGGACGGTAAGTTTAGAACCCTCCTGCCTAGAGACTTTACATTGATTGATTCATTAAATATTGCATTATCTTATGAAGATCAGTGAAAAAAATCCTTGTGAACAGCTTTGCCTTTTGTTTTTATATGCAAAGTTTCAGAGCAGCGGTTCACTGAAGGAGTAACAGCTCTAGAAAGTGTCTTGGGTAAGTGGTGGGCTCAAGGGCACAGCCTGACAAGGGGCTGTAAGCAGAGGTGGGCTGTCCTCCAGGTAGGGCTGGAGAGGGAAAGAGTGATGGCAGAGCAGTATATCCCTTCCTGCATTTATGAGCCCATTTTGTAGGTAATTAATGCCCCTGCTCAAACTATCCAAAATTGTGCTGGTGATTTCATGAAAGGTACTGGCAGCCTGACTGAGGGTGAAGAAATATCTCCAAAAGGCTGGAAGAAAAGGAAGGCAAATATTTTTTGCAAAGGCAAATGCCTCTGGAGGAGGAATTTAAGCACGTAATTCTCCCCAAGATTCGTAAAGTCTTGCTTTTCCCATGGACCTTCCGGTTGGCAATGTCAGAACGATAAAGGAACCCTCAATTTTAGGTCACAGATGAAAGTTCCACAGGAGAAACAGTTTGCAAACTATTTCTCTTTAGTGTGAAGCTTTCCATTCCAGCCCTACAAGACTCTTTCGGCTCCCTTCGCATTGCTTAATATAAAAATGTGCTTGTTGTTTGCGTTTAACAAACACATAGTTTTCTAGTGCATTGAAACCACTCTCTGGAGGGATATACATATGCAGAATTATATTATCATTATTTAGAACTACGTTTCTCCCAACCTTCCAATCATACAGCCAGCTTCACCACATAAGCATTAACTTTATTAGCTATTCCAGTAGTCCTTCTATGTTCCAATTCACATTTTTGCCATTTTATACTCATTAAACTCTAGCGGACGTAGCGTAGAGCGCTGATTACATGAAGATACCTTGAAACAATGAAGGCCAAATTTACAGGGTGATTAGCTCATGGAGCTATAGGTGGGTAAGTAAAGGAATGTGAGGGACTGGGAAGGCAGATAGTATACTATCTTATTTCAGTAATATAAATGGGTTTATGCAGAAAATGAGAGAGAATTGAAGTGATAGAGCTATAGTTCTTTACCTTGCTAATGTAACAAAAACTTTTTTTTTTTTATTGCTCTGGTTTCTGATATTTCCTTGACTTCGCATTTTTTTTAGGTCTACTTTCTATCTTTAGTATTTTTACCTGGTGCTGAAGACTAGTCATTGTGAAATAGAATAAAATCAGAGAAATACAATATATGAAGTTACATGTCAGGTCATGGTGAGCCTCTGCTTTTGGTAAACTTTTTTTATAGTAAAACATGTTGACCCTGAGCTTACTTCTACATTAAAGAGGTTTCAGCTGTAAAAAAACAAAGCTGTTCTCAAACAAGAATCTAACACAATGATTTTTTTTTTTACTTTACCATGAAACTCTATTTTTTTTTACTTTACTGTGAAACTCTATTATTTCTTCTGTCACTGCGTTAACCTGAAAAAGATAAAGATACATCCTCGTTTTCCTTTAAACTTTTTCCACTCACTCCTTTTTAACTCATTCCTATAATAGTCTGTTTTAAGCAACAACTCTGACAGTAAAACCTATGAGGGTTTTCAAATTCAATAACCAGGATTGGGAAGAAGGCATCCCTCATCTCAACTTTAGCTGAGTAACTGCAGATCCTTAACATTACCCTCTACACTGGAGGTCTTCAAAGTCATCAATCTGTTGGAAATATGCTGACAGCTCAGAGTGGTTCTGTAGTGTCTAAAATGTGCTGTGCTGCTCAAGGAGTGCAGTGTTCTTAGATCACTTTGAAAGAGATGACTTATGGAGGCAAAAGGTTGAGTTTTCTGTTTGTGCGGCACCTTCTGCGTCTGGTACGTGGTCCCAACGTGCCATGCACCTGAGACCTGTGCTCTAGTGGAAATGGCACCGTTCTGGTCCAGCTTGCCAAGGTCAGGAAATCCTAGATGAGACGATGAAAGTGCAAGTGGTCACCAGTAAGGAAATGGAAGTAATTTTTAAGAATTTGTAGAGCTTAAACCTATCTCCCAAACCTGTGCGTTCTCTTTCTTACCCCCAAGAACAGTTTCAGCGTTTTTGTTTTCCTGATGTGGAAATATTTTGAGATAGTTCGAAACAATTGCTCTGTGGATTGTCTCTGGGTCTCATATTGGCCAAAAATGAGCTGTGTGTCTTCAGCGTTACCGGTTCTCTGCCAGATCTGCATTTCCCTTCCTCCTGAGTGGGCTTTTGCTAAATTCACTTACAGGGATGCCTTTGGAATAAAGTTTCCATATTTCTCAGGACAGTCTCTTTCTTGTTGTTTTGCTAAAATATTTTTTAACAGTGCTTTTAATTATCATAACTTCCTCATATAATACCACTATTGTTAGCTATGCCAAAGGACGTGTTGTGTACAGGTGCTCCCAGTAGAAACATCATAGAAATATGTTGTGATTGCTGATCTTCATATGTGGGTGAGTTAAAAAGGTAGCAGGATGTGTTTGGTGAAAGTTTGTACATCTCTCATCCCTTCGTGTCTCTAGCATATGTTGTTGGCCTTTTCAGGGCAATAGGAAAAGATGTTTCACTCAAAGGCTATCTCTTTTCATCTAGCAAAGTATTTAATTTAAGATCCCTTCCTAAAGGAATCTACTAATGATATAAAAAAAGAACCCAAACAATTATGTACCCACACGAGATTTTGTGTTTGTTTGCTCCATGCTGATCACTGCTGTTTTCTGTGGTAGGTTTCAAACTAAGGTGACAGTTGTTTCCTCAGTAATAGTGAAAGCTTTGCAGGTGCTTTCATTCCTGGTGTGAGATACTTTTTTTTTAATATATATATATGTGTTTTGTGTGTGTGCCCTTACATAAAGACAGCACTGCCTCTTCTTCAAAGATTATTTGCTGTAATATGGAATAATCATTTTTTTCATGAAATGAAGCCTGACATGATCTTCCTTACGTGGAGTAAGTCTGGTGTCCTACATCTGCCAGGAGGATCAGCCTTTGGTGGTCTCCTGGTGGAGATAGAGCTCGTGGCAACAGAAAGAACAGACCTGCATGAACTTTCTGTTCATGATTCCTCCAGGTCAATATAGTTGCCAGCTGTATAAGCCGGTCTCGTGTCAGAATTGATTGGTTGGTTGAAATAGAGTTAGGGGAAGTGGGGCTTCTATCCTGCAGTGATGTTTGGAGTCGAGGAGAAATGCTTCTGCCTAAGGTTCATCTCTTCTACCTGTCATGGTAGAGCACCACACACTGAGGACTTTGCAGGAGAAGTGGTGGGATGTATTTGAGGGAAACTGCTTCAAGAGCTGTTTTCCTGAGCAGAAAGCAAACGAGCTGTGTTAGCTTCTCCTTACCTCTAAATAAAGATAAAATCCTCATGACCAGGGCAGGAACCAGAAACAGAGCAGCAGCTCTTGAGACACTAGGTACTACTAAGAGCATCTCAGGGGCTCAGAGCTACCATCTGCTGACAATGGACCACTCAACCATGGAGAAACCCAACCGTAGCATGGAAAGGAGACATTCCCACAAAGTGTATTGGGAAAAAGACTGAAGAGGTGCTGATGGAATTGTCACGTAGAGAGTTTTGCTTTCATTCACTGAGATATGCTTCTGGTGGGCTCCTTTTCTCCCAGCATAGTTTTCTTTGCTGTGTTTGTAGTCTCAGTGCGTGCGTGCTTTTTGCATGTTGCATATTAATGTTCTGCAGGTTCCCCAGGGAATGCTTTGATTCTGGATAGGACTTTGAGATTAGTTTCCAGAGAAGCCTTTGGCTATTTGAGCCTGCTTCTTGCTCCTGTTAGCATCGCCCAGCACAGGGGCTGTGCACATAGTTGGTGGCTGATCGTCGTTAACTTCACCTTCGTTACGTCTCTTCAGATTATTTGCATGTGAATTTTTAGGCTTCAGAATGTCACCAGGTAGTTGTCAGCTGTAAAAGAGCGTTAAGATTCTTCATAAAAGTGATGGTAAACAGGGTGACAATATTCTTTCCGTGTGAAAATTCAAAGCTATATTAGGACTTGACATAGAAATGCCTTTAGAAGGCAAGGTGAGGATTCAGTGTGCAAATTTAAGGTTGTTCCCTTCTGAATATTACACTGATGATGCTGATCTTCACTGTCGTACAGGATCAGCTACTCCTTTTCCATCAATGTAATAGAATTATATTCACACTTAATTGTGTTCATTTGGAGTTTGAAAAAAACAATGGGTTCTTCTATACCATAAAAAAATAATCCCAGGCACAGTACAAGTGATGTAGATTAAGCATTATCAATCTCAAAGTGTACCATTTAGTCCTGGAGCTGATTAATGTTTCTCTTGCAAATATTTGAAGGGGATGTGTTCTGATGTTTCTCACATTAAAGCCAGGAGTCTAAAGCCATGTAAGTCAGTTTGATACCCAGGCAACATCAAAATGTAGTGGGAATTGGGTCTTTCAACCCCTTCAACTACATTTGAGACTTTTGCCTGATGAATTCCACCACATAATGATAATTTCTGCTAAACAGGAGTATATCTTAGGTTCAATACTTAGACTTCTGTTCCTTTATTTTATTTTATTTTATTTATTTTATTTTATTTTCATCTCCTTTGCATTTGATGTTCTTGTCTTTAGTTTGGTCATCAAATGTAATTTTATTTCAAGTTGCCTTATACCCTTGTCCTGCTCCAGCAAACCCACATTTTGCTCCAAATTCTGACTGCCTTAGGTTTAAAGTCAGATTTCCTATGCGTATGATTTTATGTCCTCTGTATAAGGTCATATGGATGACGAGTGGTTCTGATATGTTAATACTATTCTCCAGATCAGTGGATCTTCTCCACCAGAAGCTACAATGTGTAAGTGACACACTTGCACTGCAGGAATTCTGGTTCTGACCCCAAGTCTACAGTATATTAGTTGCTTTGCTGCAATACCTTTGGGCAAAGCCGCTCAACCGTATTGCAAGCAACTTGCTTTAAGACTGGAGCACATACTGTTTACTGTATAATCCTCTCTGATGCTCTATTTTTTTAATTTATTTTTTTTCCCTCAGAAAAGATTAAAGAACAGAATTGCATTGGAACTAGTGGAGGCATGATCCATGCCCCCTTGATTATATGGAAACATTAAAATATCATCAGCATGTTAATTTTATCAACTGAACTGTATGAGATTTATTCATATCTCTTATCTATTACATTAGTCTGGAAATACAATTTATTCTGATGGTGGGAATGTCAGACAGAGAGACCAAAAACATCTGGACTTCTTAATATGAAACAAATTTTCTGGGATGTAGATTGCCACTTTAAAATTAATTCTACTAATAAGGAGGCAGATATTTCATAGCCTACTGATCTCTCAAAATATCATTGGGGTAAAACAGGTAGACAGAAGGCAGGTTCCTTTGAAGATTTGCAGTTCTTGTCTTCTGTTATGTATTTGAATATCAAATACAATAGATTGATTTAACATCCTAATAAAAAAAAAATACACAAGAGCAGATAAAGCCCAGCCATCGCAAACTACAGGATTAATAAAAATCAATGAAAATTCTCCTAGAAAAACAACATATCTTAAACATTTCCCAGGTCTGAATTGGTGGATTTTCTTTCTAAACATGTAAAATCAATATTAATTAAAACCAACCATAAAAAAAAAAAACAACCCACCCTTGCTCACTAAAAGACAGTTTTCATTTTAAAAGCATATTGTATTACACAGGCTAGATTATCACAGGACCTTTTTGTCCAAGGAGGAGCCTGAGTAATATTTCTTCTCTGATTACATGATATTTGGGAGTACTCGTGCTGGGAAGCACATGGAGGCAAAAGACATACATGCAGCTCTGTGCCTGCCCAGTGTGCTCCCATTCCCACTTACTGGGAGCACAGATTAAAAAAAAAAGCAGAGCAATGACCTCACATTCAAAATATCTCTTGCAGACTGCTCCAGGATGGTTTCTCCTGGAAGTTCCAGGCTAGCCCATAGCTATTAACTTGATAATTATTCTGGGAAGACAGTCAGCACAGTTATGTGCAAGTAAAGAGGCATCTCTATAAGATTAAGAATTATGTGCCAGGGCTTTGACACAACCATCAGTTATGCCAGATGCAAATAATTTATTCTTTGTCGGTTCAAATATACAATCTTGTTTGGATGGCTTAAATTTATACTGGCACCAAAATACAGCAAGCGATATTATTTAAGTGTGATGTTGAAACCAGAGATAGGCATCTCAGATGACCCAAAAAAAGTGGAAGAAAAATACTGTATTTTCTGAGAGTAACTCATCATTGTTGTGTAATAGTAGCTGATGTAATAACTTATCCTGGTTGTGCAATAATATGACGTCAGATGTTGGGAGATGTATCCTCCTTGACATATGCCATAGCTGGGTGTTTTCAGGTGCCATTGTTATCGCTGTGATAACTCTTACCCACAAAAACATCGCTTCTCCTCTGGCCTCAAAAGCGAGTGCCAGTAATTCAACATACGGGCACAGCTTTCTTCTGCTGCTTCAACTTTCTTCATGTCATTTTGGGGTTTTGGTAGCTCGACCATCAGAGCTTTTGGATCTTGGGGACCGCAAATCAAAGTGCCATTTACTTGTGAAATGCCAATATACCGAGTTTAGGTTTCTCCAAAGCAAAGCATATAGAGAAAGAGCATGGGAGAAATTTGGACAGTTGCTATTGCTGAGCTGCAGTTTTGACAAGATGAAGCTGCTGGTCGGATGCTCAGTTTGCTCAGGGTGCGAAGCGGTTGCTCAGGTGTTGCCTTAGCTTTGTGGAACAGGAGAACATAGAGATATTCAGCAAAAATGTATGAAACCACTTCACGTTATGCACAGTGAGTAGTCCAGTGTGTAAAGTTAAACCTATCTTCAAGATTAAGCTCTTCAGCTTTAAGTAGTACCTTAAATATTTAGTTTAGATTTGGTGAGACTGTCAAATAATTTGTTCCCGTGCCATCGGCTGAAAATTCAGCTCATTTTATAGGAGTTCAGCTTTCATGGATTTACTGGACAACAGAATAAGTGAAATTTAAGACAGAGATCTTAAGCTGAGTTCATAACGGCCCACATTTCCAATAACAAAACTAGCAGTGACAGTGATATATGGCTTTTTTTATGAGACCTGATAACTGATGGATATGTGATCTTATAAATGCTTAGACAAACTAATGCACATAATTATATTTTCCATTTGAAGTCTATTGCCAGGCATTCTAATACAATATCATTAGTCGAAATGGCCACAATGATACAGCTTGGGCAGTTTGTCACAGTAATTACGGGGTGATTATTTTTGACTGGAATAAAGATTTCAGTTTTAGTATGGTAGAAAGCATAATCACAAATTAGAAACAGTCTCCGAACAAAAAAATATCGGGGAGAGGGACTTTAAATATGGATTATAGTGCAATTCTAAAACACTGTCTTGAAAAAAAGTGCACTCATTTGGCTGAACGTGTGACTTCTTTTAGGTTTATACCAAGTCCCTGCCCAAAAGGATCACACTTACCTAATCAACAGCTCCAGCAGGTTTTTTAACAAAAGGGAAAATCTGTGCATCATAAGGATGGCTTGTCTTATAATTTACATAACTGCTAAAATAGGCTTTCTTTTTTCAATCGACAAAAAAATAGATCATTTGTCTTCACCATTTTCAGGATGGTTGATTAAAGTAGACAGTGTCCTAACATCTGTATTGAAAACTATATTAATCAATTGATTAATCACGAGGCATTAATCAAAATCCTCCTTAAGTGTTTTAGTTTTGGAGCGGCTCTAAGTATTTTCTATCAGATTCCTTTTAAGGTGTCCATTATAAAGATTAAATTTGGGTGGTAAATATTGAGGGGTTGAAGCACATGTGGCTTTCCACTTGAAGGTCACAGCCATTGCTCATTAGTGTTACTTTTAATGGGATAAGAAGCAAAAGTTTTTAATATGTGACTACATCAATTAATCAAATACACATTTGATTTCCTTTCCAGTAAGCAGTCCATATTTTCAGCATGTGCAAAGAAATTTCTAGTGATCTAAACACTTAAATACTTCTGGCTATGCTAAAGAATAGTCCATGTATTTAAGAAACTGAAATTGGACATGTGGATATAATGAACCTATGCACTAACAATGCAGTAAGCTATTCTCTGTTAAAATATTCTGCTTTACAAAAAAATACATTTAAAGGTTTTCTGGTCAGTTTTCGTTAAGGCTATACATAAATAATCTCATTTTCCCCATACAGTGAATGTAAAATTTCTGACTACTGTCACAAAGTGTTTTAGAACAAGAGAATTTATTTTGAGTATTTACTGGATTCTAGTGAACCATAGAGGACCTGTGCAACGAAGCTGATCATCTGAGAATTTAACTCTGTTTGTTCTTTTGCTCGTTCTATTTGTTTTTCCAGTCTGAAACATTAAATACCGGTACTCAAGTAAATGTATTTTTTGAAGCATCAATTACAGTACAAAAGAAAACCACTGATTACACATCTCTTTGTGTGCATAAACATGTTTCTTCGTCTTGCAGTCCCTTTTTTTTTTTCAGAAAGATTTACTGAATCGTCATTGTGGCTGCTCTTATGACAGACTAGAAATACCTACGTTTATACTGAATCTTTTTCCACAGAGGGAAGAAAAAAAAAAAGGAAAGAAAAAAAAGAAAAGGAAACACCAAACCCAAGCATCCGTTATTTGTATTTATTTGGATTTTTTGAGTACACCAAAAAAATGCGCATCTGGCGTTCCCATCACCTTTGGCAAAAGTTTAAAGAAACGAGAAATCAAAGCACAGCAAATTAAATCCTGCAGCCACTTCCCTGCGCCTGAAGAAGCTGCCTTAAAAATATTCAGATGCTTTTCTAGGTAGTCCTGGTTTTGGTTCTGCCCCGAGATTACCAATTTACTAATTTTACAGCGCTCCGAACTGTTCCTTTTGAAGGTGATGTATTCAAGTCGAACATAATACAGACAGAGGTCTATTAAATCAACAGCTCTTTATTTATTTGAGCGACAGCAGCCTCAGGAGCCCCTTTGTGCTGGTGACTCCAGCTGAAGACCCTGCCTGGCCTTGAATTTCAGTCTGGGGGGATGGTGTCAGGCAGAAGGTCCCAGCACACCCCTGAGAAGCCTGTCCCAACCCAGCGATGGGGCAGCAGCGAGAGGAGTGGGACCGGGAACTGGCTTTCCCCCTCTGTCTGGAGGCAGAGCATTTAAAGCAGCACTTCTGATCAGATTAAGGAAGCCAATCGCTACTGATTTGCACTATGTGCTGATTACGTTATAATTCTTAAAAGCTGCTTCGATATGTGTTTACTGGTTTCTACGCGCAGCAGTGGAGTTATTACGTATTTAAGGCCATTTAAAATGCACGGAAAATTGTGTACGCCCTTAAAAATGATACCGGACCGCTTGTCATATAATTATGTGAAAAAGAAACATGTGTCTTAGAGTCTTGAAATAATCAACAATACATATTTGGAAATAAAATAAAACCTGCGTTGCTCTGCCACAGCTGAGTTCTGTTTTCATTTCGCTATTGATGGTGAAGGTTGGTTGCCTTCAGCGGGAAAGGAAATGCAATCTGCATAATTCCCATTAGTTCTTCATTGCGCAAATATATACTGATAATAATTCTGTAGTGGGTTAGTTTGTGGCTAATCATCTTTATACTTAGCAGCAGGTGCTGTGGCAGCGTTGGAAAAAGTATCATGCATTTTAGAAATGACTGCCATACAATTTATCCATAATGCACCTTTCTTTTTAATAGAATTATGTTCAACAGTTCATCAGTTTAGCTCATGGAGAACACTACTGTGATACTGGCGTGTAGGCTTTAGCAGTGTTTTATTACCAAATGCCATTGGGTTTTGGTGTTTTTTTTGTTTTGGTTTTTTTTGTGTGTGTTTTGTTTTTCTTTTTCTTTTTTTTTTTTTAAGAAGTAAACTATTCAGATCCAGAGAAAGGAGACATTGAAATATGTGAATAGAGCCAGTAGCACCTACAGGCTGTTCTGGGGTTTAGATTACAAAGAAAATAAAACTGAAACAGCTTCAGATCGCTCCGAGTATATGTGTGGGAAATAAGTTTGTTGTATAAAGTCAACAGGGTTTGCTTAGAAAAAATTAAGGTAAAAATAGGCTTTTAGGGAAATAGACCTGATCGCTCAACTGCTGTTGCTTGGAAGAATTTGGAAAAGGGAATATTAGAGGGATTGTCATTTTGAAAGCCAATGGAGAGGTCAAATGAAGTTGCTGAAGTTGTATGTTATTATTTTTTTACCCACATATTCTTACTTTGCAACCGCTCTGAAAACAAATCTTGAAGTAGCACCAAACAACTGAAACTTCTGGTTTTGCCTGAATTATGATTAATGCCTTTCCTCCTAACATACATGCTGCCTTCGCTTTATCCTTGTTTTCTTCGCTAAAGAAAGACAAAGAGACAAAATAAATTTAACTCGAGCATCAGCATATATGGCAAAAGGAAAAAATAAGAACAACAAAAAAAAAAGTTCGAGAAATCAATAGGAAGGTGTGGATAAAAAAACTTAAAGGCATTAGAAAATGGAAAAATGCAACAAAATCAAAATAATAGTCAAAATAAAGTATGCAAAGACTTTGAGTACTGAATAACAGAAATAAGAATACAAAAAAGGAAAAGATAAAAGGTTAATAGAAAGTTTGAAAAAAGAGTGGAGGCAAAAGTAATGGGCATAGTACGAGCTTAAATTTATTTTAAGGAATGCTAGAGGCAAAATATGTTTATATTATCATTAAAAATAAATCTACTTAGTCCTCTTGCATTCACCTGCAAGAAAACATGCAAAGTCTGCATAAAGCATATAGCCTTCAAAACTGAATACCTGAATTTAAACTGTTCTGTTTTTGTTGATGGGAGTTGGGTCTGGAAAAATCTTAGTGAAAGATGTTTGGGTTTAATCATTCTGAGTAGTAAAATTCAATTGTAATTAAAATACTGCTTACCTGAATTGAGAAAGCCCAACACAAAAGTAGGTAAGAATGAAATTTTTCTATTTTTTTGTTTTTTAAAGGATTTTTTTGAATGAGGGAAAGAATTACTGGAAGAAGATTGATCTTAACTTTTTTTTGGTAAAATAGTTTTGCATAGAACAAATTGTAACAGAAAATTGCAACTAGTAGCTGGGCACGTTTAAGAATTCCTTGATTTCTGAGATAGTGTTAGTTGATAACTGCAGGAGGGGTTCTCAGCATTTCTACAAATAGCCCAACTAGATCAGTTTGATGATAAAAATACATACAGAAGCCTAAGTTTTGGCCCTGAAATTGAAAATTTAGATTTTTGTATAGGTTATGGTTCAATTGTGACCAGTTTTTCTCTGAATATTGGGAAACATTTCTGTGGGTTTTTTTAAGAAAAAGGATTTTTCCTAAAATTGTATCCTGAATTTAGTTTTCATGTTTTTCCATGCATTACATATTTTTTCTCTCTTCTTTCTCTCTTCTCTCTCTTCTTTCTCTCTTCTCTCTCTTCTTTCTCTTCTTTCTCTCTCTTCTTTCTCTTCTTTCTCTTCTTTCTCTCTTCTTTCTCTTCTTTTTCTCTCTAACATGACTTTAAAATTTCCAGACGATCACTTAGACAAAATATTTTAAAATCAATCGTTGTAGAAAACTAATAAACGTGCTCCTCACTTTATTTGATTTTTCTTAGTCCTTTGCTTTAGTGTTGAGGGACCATATCACACTACTGGTTGCCTATAGCTTTTAATGTCTGTTTCTGTATGAGTGTTGCAGATTCTTCTTTTGCTCTATAGGTAATAAAGGTATTTTCTTCAACCACAGTAATATTTATGTAAATATTTTTTTTCCTCTGAAGTGAACAAAAATAATACAAGGATGCTTGTATTATTAGCTGGAAAATCTCAATGTAGACTATAACATGTCATACAGCTAGTTTAGGTGTCTCCCTGTTTAGGTCTCCTCTTACTGAAAAGGCAGTAATAGAGGAGGTGGAGATGCAGTTGTATGGTACTGGTAGAACCACTGACATTTTGTGGGATAGGTTCTAAGACTGGAATATTAAAATCATTTGCTATTAACCGTTTCATTAAAAGAAATGGTAGAAATACAATAAAAAGAGAGAGGTATGGATGCGGTGTGAAAATTTTCAGTCTGAGACATCTATTTACACATGAGACAACTGTGAGACAACATCTATTTAAACTGAGTAATTCCATATTACTCAGGTGACTTCTATTGAAGAATCTTGAAGGAAGCAGGTGAAGAACTCTATGAGCTGCTATGGGTATTTTTTAACATATCTTGGCCATGGCATTTCAGAAGTTTTTCAGTAAAGCCAAGAACAAGGAAATATGCCTGCAAAGAAAGAAGACAGTCTGGGGCATTGCCCTGGCTCAGTGACACAGGGACCTTCAGGTCTCCTGGGGACCTGCCCAGCCAGCTGGTTTACATGAGCCCTCATGAGAAGCTTAATGCAATCCCTGAATTACAAAAGGAGACTATCACCCAGAGATAGTGAGCTGCGGAAAGAGGGCTTCAGGGCTGCTCTTTTATTTCCAGTGTCTGCACTTCAAGGAGGAACGTGAACTTGCTGACAAGAGTTCACAGGATGACTACAAATACAAACAGTTTTGTTTGAAAATGAGCCTTACCATGTGAGGTTTAAGGAGGTCAACCTTCATGTCGTTGATGGTTCAGAGATGACCCGAGCCTCTTCTGAGCTGCTTTAGAATGGAAAGATACTGTCTGCTCTTTGGAGGTTTTGTTCAGTTTTTGACTTTGCAGACAGCAATGTTTGGAAGTTGAAGTTAGGCCACCTCAGCCTGGAATTGAGACTCAGCTTACCTGTGGAAAGGATGACTGAAGTTTGGATCAGGTCACTGGGAGGCGCTGGACTACCCTTTCCTTCACATCCTTAACAAGAACTTTATTTTTTTTCTTCCAAAATATATATATACGTGTGTTTTGTTCAGTTTCTACAGAACAGCCTAAGGCTGGCATTTGCAGAAAGGTAGTTGTCCTTTCAGAAGTAGTCACAACTACTTCCACATAAGCTACTCCACCCCAAACAGCAGAGAAATGCATCTGGAACAGTCTGGGAAAGGGTACAGGACAGTGTGGTAGGAGGCGCTGGATGGGAAAGGTTTTAGTGAGATGTTTTTCCCCAAAGATGACCATTTTGATGGGATCCCAGTACAGGTGAGATGAGGCTGATCTTCCCACACCTGTCGACAGGGGTGGTGGGGATGCTGAGAATCTACTGTTGTGCTTATAATGCACTTCTGAGCCTCCCAAGGAAACTCAGTTCTCTGGATCATTTATGTGAGCTATCACAGCTCTATCAGTTGGTTACTGTCATTGATGTGGTATGTGGAGCAGATGTTTAATAAGCAAATCCAAGGAGGGATTAAGAAAAATGTGAAGTAAAAGAAATACTATATTTATATTGGAAACCATGTTGGTTTTTTTTGCAGTGCCACTGCATATGGTGTCTAGAAGGCCTTGTAAAGAACTGTTAGATTTATACTCTGTAACTCAAAAGAGACAGATGAATTTTCTTGGAAATCAGTTGCTTTTGAGATGTTTCTGTGCCATAAATCAACTGCCTGATCCAGACTGATGTTTGATCTGGTGGCTTTGAGCAATAGGGCACAGCAGACTCATGTTGATAGAAGCTCAAGCCACCTCAGTCCACAGTTTTATCTTGATATATGTTAAATGAGAACTTTTACTGTAGCACCCACATGTGTTTTGTGGTAGGCTGCAACATCTCTTCCAAGCTTAGCATGGACTAGAATGGCTACCGTATTAAACTCCAAGTAAAAAGTTATTACAAGTTCTGGACAAAATATATTCTGTCTTGAGGTGTGTTGTGTGAAGATAGCAAAGGAAAGAAATCTAGAAATGAAGCACAGAAGAAGCACACTAAAATTATAAGGAAAGCCCAAATGTTCTTACAAATAAACTGTTTCATGTGGCTGTGGTTAGGATTATTTTTATTTATAGTGTAACTCATAGGAGCCAGACCAGTAATACAATCTAAGGACCCTTCCTGCTCCTGTGATGTCTCTTTCCTCCAAAGCCTGGATAAGCACAAGCATTCCTCTGTGTGCTGCTTGGCTGTGTGTTGTTATTACTACTTGTGTCTATTATTATGAATAATAATAATAATATTTATTACTTATTTTTTTAGAGTACATATATAGGGTTATTCCAAAGCTTGATGTCACTCAGCATCTTCTCTGGCCAAAAGAGATGCCAAGGGAAGAATCTAAGAACAACTGTGTATGATACTGTTGTGCACCCATTTTTAAAACCTAGGACAGAAAAGAGGTTTGGTTTTTTTACTATTTAAGATAAGAAAGAAAAGAAAAGTAAAGATATTTTAATGTTTGTGTCCTATTTCAGCCTGGAGTATCTTTCAAAAGCCAGATTACTGAGTCTTAGAAGTGAAGACTGGAAATTAAGAAGAAAAAAAAAAATGAATGCAACTTTAATAATGGCCTTGGAAATGTCAGAGGAATGATAGAGCTACTGCATGTGCTATCGCTGCTCCCTGCCTGCTCTTCTTTATTGGCAAGTGTGCCTCGATTGTTCAAACTACACAATGTCTGAACACTGATGTCATATTTTTGTTATTGCAAAAAAGCCTACATTTGACCTTTCTTTGTAATTGTGCCACCAGTTGAATTCTGCTTTAGTTCACGGCAATTTACTAAGTCCTTTGAGAGTTCACTAGTTAATTATTGCCGAGTGAATTTTTAATTTGCTCCTATGATTACATTGGTGAATACAGTCATTAGTGGGAAATTTATTTTAGAAATTGGCACTAGAGGGAGCTAAGTAATTGTATCATTTATGTATCTAGGAAGGAAAAAAAAAAGAACATTCATTTAAAAGTTGCTTTTTTCTGAACCTGCTGATTTTACAAATATGGCAGCTATGCCTCAGCAAATTATAAGCGATAATGAATTAGTTAATTTTCCTTACTGAAAACTGCTATGCTAAGATTATTAAATTACTGTATTTCTATTTAGTGAAACTAACTACCAGTCAGTAAATTAGGATTTCTAGGACTCTTTTGGGAGGGGGAATTTTTCTGACTATTATCCTTGTTTAGCATTATTTTGATCTTAACAGAATTAAAATGCTCACAGATATAAGTTTGAAATACAAGTTTGTTCCCAAATGCATTGCAGGATGGATGGTCTTGTCGGATGCTGCAGCTCTGAAAGAGGAGCCGGAGGAGAGGCCAGGAAGGCAGACCCTGAAACCTTCCCAGACTATGCCAAAGCAGTGTCTGGACACAAACTGCTGTATTTTTTCAGCCCAAGGTCCACTTAAATCAGTGGAGTCCCATCTTTATTTATTGGCAGCTGACTCAGGATGTCTTATCTTCATAGCTCACAGGCCAGACCCATGCTGGACCCTGTCCCTCATGAGCACATCCATACTCACTGAGCTGCCAGGTATGCAGGTTTGGCTATTGTCAATCTCTTCTCCCAAGTAACATGTGATAGGACAAGAGGAAAATGCCTCAAATTGTGCCAGGGGAGGTTTAAGTTGGAGATTAGGAGAAGTTTCTTCCCCAAACAGGTTGTCAAGGGCTGGTCCAGGCTGTCCATGGCAGTGGTGGGATTCCCATCCCTGGAGGGGTTGAAAAGCCATGGAGAAGTGGTGCTGAGGGACATGGTTTAGTGGTGGATTTGGCTATGTTAGGTTCACAGTTGGACTAAATGTTGTTGAAGTTCTTCTCCATCCTAAATTACTTTTTATCTTGTAGCTCCACATGAAAAGTTGTTTCATTTTAAGGTGCTTTTAGGAGGGCTCTGCAGTTCACCTGGAAGCCTCCTGTGCTCTCTGAGTTATTGCTGAATAACTTCTTACTCCCAGTTTTCCACACCTCTGAAGGGAAACAAAAACCAGCCCTCTGCTTCCCTGGGGTGGGGTGAAGGACACAGGAAGGGAATTACTCATCCCTGCCTTTGAGGAACACACCTCTACTCCTTCCTTTGCTTCCAATACAGCTGTCTCTAGCATGGGAACACTATGACCATGAGCAAAGGAATGGTTTAGCTGGTGGTTCCCAGCTTGCTGAGCCTTGTATTGGCTCTAAGTATGAAACCTTTGCAGGAAATGTCCATCCCCAAGTGTTGATGCTTCCTTTCTTTTATAAAAAGCCTATTCCTGATGTAGCATACCTAGTAAACAAAATAATGAAGACAGTTAATTAAAATAGACAAAAACATTGAATACAAGAAGTAGCAGCTGGCCTGGTTTCTTTGTTAAGGGTGAGCAACATCCATCTTTACTGTGAAATACCATTAACAAAAATTTCTGTCCCAGAGTGCCTTCTGATCCCCCATCCCTTCCTTGTTCACACCAGGTGTTTCTTTTGTCCTGTCATCCTTAATTCTGGCGCTGAGAAGGCACCACCAACACTACCACCACCTGGAAGCAGCACTGGTTTCACCTGCTGAGCTGATCTTGCCAAGCCAGGAAGGCATTTGTGCTGTTGCTTTTAAGTTTGCCACTTTAGCTGTGCTTCGTCTGCGTTAAGGCACGGGACTGGTGTGCTGTCTGGGATGGATGTGTTTTCCTTTATGTACCCACAGAGGTAGGTACAATCAGGATCATAAATGTGGATAATGTTTTTCTATTTTTTTTTTTCTTCCTTTCCTTTTTTTTTTTTTCCTGGAATTTTAAGGATGATCTACACTTGCACTGCTGATGGGGTGTGAGTATATACTTGTCACTTATGAAATCAGGGTTCTGTGGTTAATTTTGCCCAATTTATGTGTGTTGTACCCATTTCACTGGGCATAATACTTTCCTGATGTAGTTATGTGAAGTCACCTAGATGAAAACTCACCGTGTTTTGTAAGTTGCTTTTCCAGTATAACCTCCTGTGGAATCCTATGAGAAGTAAACACCACATTTCATGCTTTTGACAAGAGATGTGTGGTTCAATAGTTTAAATTAATATAAGTAATAATATAGCCATACCAAAGGCGAAGATTTTCTGTTTGTTTGCTTGTTTTTGGTTGGTTGTTTTTTTTATGTCATATGTAAGTGGAGGCAATCGGGGAAAATGATTTGAAGTTCTGTTGCTTTGGGTATGTTTCCCCAGTGACTTTATTTGTGCTCAGCTAGACTAAAACTTCTTGCCTTGCGCTTCTCGGGTGTGAACTATGGATTAGATTTATCAGTCTGATATTATTCCACACCAACCGGAGCTCGGAACCAATATGAATTCTTTATATTCCTAATAAACTGGTGTGCATTAGTAAATATTAAGCCACTTCTGTCAGCTTTCTGGCTTTTCAAGCAAGTGCAATAGTTGTGAATTTACAGGGGAGTAAAATCTGTTTTGGGAAGGGTGCTGCTCAAGGCGTCTGTACTGCCTACAAAAGAGTTTATTTCTTCTTTGGTTTATCTTTATTCTGTACTGAAAGTCTGCACTCTGAAGGTCAGAGATTATAGGGAATAGGAGCAGAGGGAAGAATGTTTTCCTTTCCAGTTTCTTTATAGTATCAATGTGTCTGGTAAACATTTGTAGGTCTGTGTCCACTTGGTGTGTTTATTTACAAATTTCATTTGGAAAAGAGGGAACCTTGTAACATCTTTTTTCTTTACTTATTTTTAATTAAAAGAGTGTCTCTTGATAGACATGAAACATGATATGCAAGTATATGCACTGCTAGAAAAAAATGTCTTTATTTCCTGGCATTAATCAGGAGCACAGGGAAGAGTTGCAGAAGCTCGTACAGCCTTTACATAGCAAGGACTAAGTTGTGAATGCCCCATCCCATGAAACATTCCAGGGGAGGTTGGATGGGGCTCTGAGCAACCTGCTCTAGTTGCAGATGGCCCTGCTCTGTGCAGTGGGGTTGGACTAGATGGCCTTTTAAGGTCCCTTCCAAACCAAACCATTCTATTATTCTATATGATTTATATTCTGCAGAACTGTTATGAACAACTCCAAAACCCACAGGCCAGCTTTCTGGTAACTTAAGAGATGGGAAAACCAGTACATTAAAAGCAACTTGGGTGGGTGACCTATCAGGTGGGTGTGAAACTGGCTGAACTGCAGAGCAAAACACATAGCAGCTGACTGTTCAAGTTGTAGTCAGCAGCCGATGACTTAGCAGGGATGCTGCTGGAGCCCATGCAATTCTGCATGTGTTGTCACCACCCGGATAGTGGCATCGAGTGCTTGGAGGTTACTCATCCTTGTGGGCTTTCAGAAATGATCTTGTCTAGGTTCTGGGCACAGGGCATTTGGGAGCAAGCAAGGTGGAAAGCAAGCAGGATCTTAAGCAGGAAAAAAGATGATGTCTTGAATTTTTGTCACGCTGCTGGAATGTAAAGGGCAAGATTAAGTTTCTGTAGTTGTACTGAAAAAATAAAAAAAAAAAACAAAAAAACCCACAAAAAATTACATTCTTTCATAAGAGGTAGGAGATTTTATATCATTTCTGCCAGGACAGGGAAAGAAAAGGGGTAGTATCATAGGAGACAGGTAAAAGGAGGAAGAGGCAATATTGCTGTGGAGCCATCTTTCCTTGTACTTACACCACCACAACTAGTCAGACTGAGCTTTAATGCTGTGTTATAGCACTCTGGTCACAGTGTTGTCACTGTCCTCAGAACAGGACAACTTGTTTTCTATTGATCTACAGCATGGGAGCACACAGCCTGATGTTGTTTCTGTCTGTAACAAATGAAGTAGCACTGTGTGTGTCCTGTCATGCTCAGGAGGAGGGGCATCCCCTAACTTTCACAGTGTTATCTTGGTATTTCCCCTCAAATTTCCCTTCAAAAACAGTCCTTTCTGAAATGGTCATGGAAATTTAATGAAGGTGAAGTCAGCTGCATGGGTACTAGTCATGGCTCAGTATAGTTTATTGGCTCACATCCAGCTGTGCATATCCCTCTCTTGTATTTTGAAACAGAAACTGTATTTTATGTCATATTTCTATGGCCCCCAACACAATGGAGCACTAGTCCTTGTGCAAAGCTCTGGGGGCCTTGGTCAGACAAATTATTATCTGTGAAATGTGCAATGGATTCAAAGTAACTGAATAGCTCTATCTATTAACTATTACTATAACCACTATTTAACTGCATTAGGTGAATTCAGTGATCTAATTTTGTTTTCTGTAGTTGCAGCTGAATAGTTTCCTTTTGGAGAAATTAGATAAGACGGTAGTGAAATAGCTGATAGGACTTATTAAAATATCATGGTGGGTGAAACATTTTATGATACAATAGGAATGTCGGTGTAATTAATAGGTTTAGGAGTTGGAAAGCCAAGATAAAAGGGAAACACATAACTGAAACAACTTTTTGAATCTAGTTGGCTATGGAGAAATGCTGAAATGGAAAGAAAAGCAGTTGAATAACAGAGGAGCTTGGCTGAACTTCGCTCCTGAACTGAACTCTGTTGACTTGAGATGGGGCATCTCCTGTTGGCTCCTGATGTGGCTCTTTGCTGTGGTTCTGTCAGACTGATTTTTATTAGCAATAAAAGCATTTCAAAACTAAAATACTGCAAGTTGACAACAAAGCTGTGATACTATTTTTGGTTAACCTCCCCTTTCCTGTAACATTGACTTGATTCATAAGTATTGGAACAGTTATTTCAACCTATCTGTCAAAGTGGCAAAATTTTTTTCTACCCTGTGTGCCCTGCTTATATTTTTGAAGGGTATTTTTAGAGCTGTGAGGTCCAGGATTATCTATGATGGGTTTGGTTTGGTTGTTTTATTGTTTGGGGTTTTTTGTTTGTTGTGGAGTTTTTTTGTGTGTTTGTTTGGGGTTTCTGTTTGGTTTGGTTTGATTTGTTTTGGTGTTGGTTTTTTTTGTGGGTTTTTTTTTTTTTAGTCTTTAATTTTTTTTTTTCTTTTTAGAGTAACCTGAGATTCTGGGGCACAAGATGGCAGCATAAGGAAAATTTGTTAAGGAAAATTTGTCTAAACTACAAAAAACGTGAGAGTCCTGGTAAAGTTTGTAAAAAATATTTGAGCAGATTTACGAGGATTTAATGACATTTCTTGCTAAGACTACCTATCACTTGATCATCTTTAAAAATCCCTTCCCTCTTTCAAAGCCTTGGTGAACTCAAGTCTTACAAAAAATTTGCTTTCTTCACTCAATCTTCTTTCTTTATAAGCACTTTTTTGCTGGCTCCTCCCCCTCCCCACCTAGTTATTTCTTTCCATCTGGAGTAAGATTAACAGGAAACTTTATAAGGGACTTAACCAATAGCGCTTTTTTTGTCATAAAATGATCTCTGTATGCCCCTTTAGTAGGTACTTGTCACGGCACAGTGTGTGGTTTTGAATAGAAAGTTAAGTTAGTGCAAATAAAGCACTTCCATGCTGAATTTGGAAATGGTACTCTCTTTGTTTCACTAGAAATTGCACCTTTGGTAGATCCTTTGACTTTACGGCTTAAGAAATTGTAGCTCTTTAGAATCCAAAATAATTTTTCATGTTATAATGGTTGTGCTACTACAGGTAGGTATTTGAAACCCTTCAGTTGAGGTTTATACTTTCATCTCCCCAGTGTGTTCCTTTGGCATGTCTTTATGATTTGCATACTTTGTAAGACAATTTCATGGTATCTTTGGTATTTGTTATTCTATGCTTTGGAGAAATGCTGCTCTGTATAGTTGTTTAGCCTGAGAGTCTTTACTTGGAGGTCTTTCTGGATATGCTCTTGTGGTAGCAGAAGCGCTCTCTATAAGCATGTGGAAATTATTTTGCATATTTTCCATGCTCTTGTGGAAATCGTTTTGCATCCACTCTGCTTTCCAGAGCCAACCAACAAAGTCCCATTGATCATAGGGGAATCTGGGGTCTTTGGAAAGCGTGTGCTGTTTCTCATGAAGTTTGTGATGCCCAGCCATGCAGTTGTGTCAACAACGAGCCATGTAAAAGCCAGACACAAAAGTTCTGTAGTTCCTTTGCCTTTACTACACAGCCAGCCTGTGACCATCTACAACCTCTCAAAAAACAAATACTGCCATTGCCAAAGAGACAGATCTGTGTATGAATGTCAGGCCCTAAGGGCCATGGCTGTAAAAACTTTAATGGTGTTATAAGCCACTTGTGACAGCAGAAGTGTTGCTATTAGCTTGTGCAGTTTGTTAAGAGTTTTATAGAACATAACACAGGATAATGAAACTCTTAAGTATAAGCTCACGCAAAACTCTCATTTTGCTTCATTTCTTTTGGCTTCCTAGCTATGATCTAAAATATAGTGCTTTACTGTACCTTTTCATGCCTCCAATATCTGTCTGCCAACTTATTAGGCTGCATTAAAGTGGTCCAGGTGCATCCATAGTTCATGTAGAAGTCTTGTCCCTGCCTAGCTAATGTAACATATCTAGTCACCGCGATCAACATTTGACTCCTCTCTTTTGGGTCACAGGTAATCAGGAAAAAAATAATTTCCCTAGCATCCTTTGCTTTGCTTCTTGCCACACAAGGTCAGGAGCAGAGCACAGTCCCAGATGTAACTTCAGAGGTGAACAGAGGCATCTAATTTTTTGCACAGCAGGTCATTGTCATCCCCTTCCTTTTTACCTGCCACTTCGACCAGTTAAAATGAGAACCTGACAGTGTTTTTTAGATGTAATGTCTAATATTGTGTGCATCTGCACATAATTATGGAAGATATACATATATAGCAATTTTTTTGCTGTTCTTTAAATTAATCCTGTTCCACCTTTTTCTTTTCTAACTTCAGGGCATAAACTGGGCCATACCCATGGATTTAGTTAGGTATCAGCAGCACAGGCAGTGAAGGAGGTGTAAAGGGGATGAGAATGTCTCATCTCTGATCTATGCACAATGTAGTTATCTGTGCCAGTTAATATTTGCACTACACATGTTTCCCTTTATTTATATAAATATAAATAGTGTATCTGCATGTATACACATAATACAAATTATTTCCCCCTAGATCTAGAAGCTCTAAATTATTTTTTTTTTGAGCTCAGGGGAGGTTGAGCTGTTGAGAGTAGCTCACTAAAACATGACCCAGGCCAAACTTGTGCGTGTGCAGAACTTGGCATGGTTCAGCTGATGGAAGAAACTGTTTAATTTCCATACTGACCTACATTTCCCACGTTGAGGCATATTGATGTTTTGCTGTGTTTGTTATAGATAGAGGTAGGCAGTACCTGGATTTCGGAGATATCTTTTTTTCATATGCATGACTTCCCAGCTAACATGTCTCACTTGAAGGTGCCTATCTATGGCAGAACTTCACCAGGCATGTTTTTTTGGATATTTGTTCCTTTTAAGGCCAATACAGCAAAAAATAACTTTGGTCTAGTGAGTCGTATCGTCAGCATGATATAAAACGTAGGCATTGATTTAATAAGATGGAATTATGGAAGTTGCAAATTTTATTTATTCATTCAAATTCCTTGTATCACTCCTCCCTTCCTTTCTCATTAAATGATAGTATTTATTTTCAGGGTACACAGCCACAGTTTCTTAAATACAAGTTGGACAACCATCCAAAGTTTAGAGTCTTATTCAAAGACACAGATATTCTACTAGAGAGTACGTATCAGACTTCGAATAATATTGTTGCACAAGTTTCTTAGTAGTTCTCAATAAGTTACACTCAAAATATTAGGACAAGTCTTCTTTTGAAATATTTTTAATTTATTAGACGATTATTATTTATTAGACCATTATTATTCCCCATTCCATTGTTTCATGAAATGTACCTTGATTGCAAATCCTTTAAGCATAAACAAGGGAATAGCATACAACTTAAATACTTCCTTAATCAAGCATTTTTAAAATGTTCAATAGATTATTGAATACCTTCGTAGCTCTTTTAGCTGATACAGAAGAATTTGTAACTTTGCTGGCAGCAGCTCTTTTCATTTGCGCAATGAATTACAGCTGAACTACCCTTTTAAACCCCTACTATTCTGTGATTCTTAAGTTGAGGGAGGGGGAAACTCAGCCCTTTGTCTTTGGTTTATTCCTGTCTACTGCCAGAGAGTGTTATGCCTCTCTGTACCTTGCCTGATTTTCAGGGTGAATGAAGCACTCGACAATATGTGAACTTTCAACTGGGCTTGGCAATACATTTTTCTCTTTTTTTTTTAATGAAGAACCATACCCCACTACACTGCAGAAATTAAAAATATTAATGTGCCACACTGAATTATGTGCTGTGGCATTTTATCCAATGATCTAAACCCCTGCATGTTTGGTATCAGTTTTATAAGCATTAGTCCTGTTGGTGCCTGAGGCTGCATCTGCATTTCTGGCATTTTCAGATTCATTTGGATTTCTCTGGATCCTCAGGTGAGGGATGGTGGTTGCTGCTTTTCAAGCAGTGTGCTTCAACCACCTCCAAAGTCTGGTGCTCCCAAGATCTGGGTGTGGGATGGTCTGGAAATATGACTGTTGAATGTGCTCAGCAGGGATGGAGGGCAGAGGAAAGTTTACAAGCCTCAAGGAGGCAACTGCTGTTGTTTCTTTGGGGGCTCTCCATTAGAGAAGTTAATTAAAGCAAAAATATCACCTCCTATTCACAGCTCAGTTGATTGGATGCTTAGCAAAATCCTGCTTGGGCTGTGGAGACCAAACTCCTGAGTCTCAGTTAGTGTAAATAATGACTTCAGTGCAGCTAGACTGGTGCTTACCCATTTAATTTTAATTATTGTTTTAGTGTATCCAATATACCCGGGCACCATGACTATAGAGTGATCATAGCCAGTAATTTACTCCTGTGTGAATGGGTGTGTGTTCGTGGTGTGTGTTCAGCTGCACCCCATGGTCTCTGATGGAATAGGTTAAAGATGTCTTTCAGCACATTACTCTGTTGGAAATGCACCATCATTATAACAGCTTTATTTTAAAAAAAAATAAAAAAAAATATTTATTGGAAAATGATAGAATGATAATCTCATCATGTAATCGACAACACCTTTAACCACTAAGTAAATTGTAATTTATCTTCAAGGTTCAGAGTAACACATTGTTAGACATGCACATTCTTATCAGTGTTTCTTCTCAGCAGCTGATTGTTTCGGAGATTAACTCCCGATTTTTGTGTTACAAATTTGTATGCCAAATAAATTTGAAAGTTGAACAGGAGTTAGTTGATGGATGCATTTTCATTTAAAGCTCAAGACTGAAAGTCTTTTCCTTACAGGGACTAAATGTACTCTGTGCTTACAAAATCTGCATAGCAAGTTCCCTTGCCACACATTGCAGTGAAAAGTAGAGAGGGTTTTTGTCTTCTTTTTTTTTTTATATTTAAAAAAAAAAAAGGAAAAAAGGCAGAAAAGAGCTCTTTTAGACTCTTTCCAGTTGATGCTCCATGTTGTGACATGTCATGTAAAACTGCATCTGTTATGTTGAAATAAGAACATAAGAGAGACACTTTGACATGACGAATCACAACACAACTTAACAGCAGGAGCATTTAAAACGCAACACGGTTTCGTTGTCACTAACCTCAGCCCTGATAGAAATGAGGTATTTAGCTGAGCTTCCAGCTTCACTGAATCTATGTTTCTTCCCTAATGAATTTTCCTCGTAACATCGGGCCCAATCCGGCCGTTCTCACAGGCAGACCCTCCTGGTAACTTTGAAATGTTGAAGTCAAGGAAAGTTTTGCTTGAGTGAAGACCTCAGGATCAGGCCCAGGAGTTTTTACTGCCTGTGAAGTATAAAATAGACTCAGATTAAGCTAGCAGACTTGTTATTTGACAGTTTATAAAATATTTTAGTATCTTTTTGGCAGTAGCAGTTTGAATGTTGGCAAATGTACACATTGCTTGCAGTTACAAAACCTTGTAATGAGTATTTTCCACTGTAATAGCAGTGAGTTGAAATTTGGATAAACCACTTAGACTTGTGAACTCTGACATGCATGGTAACTATGTCTTTGCAAAAGAATTTTGTCAAGTATTGGAGCTCCTACTAATAGCACATCCATCTTTCTGCACACTATAAATCTTAAGAAAATTTCTATTACTCTGCAATTTGTCTGGCTTATGCTATTTATTAGCCATTTTATTCTGCTGCTTTAAGAAGTAATGTGATGTTCATTTTATTGCTGGTTCAATAAATTGTTAATTATAATGCAGTGATTGCTGCTGACGTGATTTAAAAGCCACATTAGCACTATAGCATTAAGTTTTAACTATTTTACCCTTCAATTCCCTGTTTATACAACAGTAAAAGGAAAATAACCTTAGACTAATTTAAAAAATGAAGGTAATTGTATCTATTGATCACATGATATACTAGAAACTTTTGTTGTGTTTTGTTTCTTTTTTTTTTTTTTTTTTTTAAAAGGTTACATTCAGGTCTAAAAAAGAAAGAAAGTGCATCAACTGAGTGCAGTCTTACTGTTCAGCAAAAAGTGTTCTTAAAGCAAGATTAACCCCAAAGTTAAATTAACAGAATTACTTGGTTAAATTAGGACAATTGGCATAATATATTAAAGGAACAAAATACCCAGATAAATCATAATCATTTTATAGTTATGCGTAGCTTCTGGTGCCCATTTTGTACAATAATGGAGCATAAGAGAGGCTGAGATTGGAAAGCATAGTTATTTTCTCCAAGAATATTGTAAATGGGTTTGGGAGAAATCTCTATTCTGCTGATTTCAAGTCAAATCTAATTGCTGCAAGTGTGGTGATATATCCTTGGCTGAGCGTGTAGAGGCACCAGAACAGACTCTGTACCAGAAAGTATGCACAGATACTGTGCAGGATGGACAGAACCACAGAAATACTGAACCTGGAGTGAATAGGAACACTTACTGCATGTTGGAAACATATATTAGTGTGGTACCCCGAGATGTGCAAATTGTTGGTGAAAATATCTACCTTTCTTTGTTAAGTAACTTATTTTTATTTTTTTTTAATTTTATTTTCTTTTTTTTCTTAGTTGAGCAACCTATACTTACAGAAAAATAGGGGAAAAAATAGAACAACAATGGACTGGTGTAGAAAGCTGTTATTTTTGCACATGCACATATATGAGATATATAAAAATATACATAAGTGGACTTAATGGATCTGAGTGCTCCTATAATGTTCTCATGCTATTGAAGCTCCATAAACACACCACCACCAAAATTAACCTGCAGCTCTCAAACACTGGAAGCTAGAAGTCATTTAAATACATAGGAAAATGTGAACTTTAACTATTTATTCCCACATAAATTTGTTGACCCTGCCAAAGAGCCATTCCTTCCCCTAGGGGATGCTTGTCATCCTGTGCTGTCAGATATTCAGGCTAGAGCATCTTGAAGAAGTTCTTTGGTGTGAGGATGGTGAGACACTCAAACAGGTTGCCCGGAGAAACTGTGGATGCTCCATCCCTGGATGTGTTCAAGGCCAGGTTGGACAGAGCTTTGAACAACCTGCTCTAGTGGGAGGTGTCCCTGCCCATGGCAGGGGGGTTGGAACTAGATGATCTTTAAGGTCCCTTCCAAC
>WTSP01013706.1:0-79715 GCA_025331215.1 Actenoides lindsayi | reverse complement strand
CCTTTGGGGAGGGAGGGGGGTTAACAGAGAGCGTCTGTTATAGGTCTAAGGGGCTGCCCTGACCCTAAACCATGACAGGGTTTTTTCCTAATTATCTTAACATAAAGCAAATATTTCACGCAAATCCCATTGTTCAGTTCAATGACACAGAAAAAGAGACAAGCAACAACTGAACAAAACTCATTCTCCTAATCAGACAGAACAGGAGGTAGATGGATACAGTCTAATTGCAGAGAAAAGGGGCTTGCAAGTAACACAGGTTGTTGCTGAGACATGATGAAACAGTGAAGTTATAATATCATTTATGCTCACTAATACATTATGCCTGTTCTGTAACCTACGAGTTTTGACTGCAGGCACATCAACTATATAACACTAAGTTGGCTGTAAAAGCATAGGGTTTTGAAAAGGTGTTTGTTTGGGTTTTTTGGGTGTTTTTTTGTTTTGTTTTCCTATTTAAAGCATTAAAAAATAAAACAGCATCCATACAGAGGTTTCCTTTCATGTGCTTTCCAAAAACATACATTACCCTGTCTGTCTTACTGCTGCTGGATTATTGGACAGATTTCCCACCTCACTTCAGGCCAGAGTTAGGATAAGCCGCCATGCACTACTAGTGTCAGAACACAGGAAGCTGCATCAGGAAAAAACAAACAAACAAATTATTTACATCCACACTTCCTTAGAATTACACGCTTCAATCTTTCACTTTAGAACATCTTAGTGATTATATGCAATAAAAAACGTCACTGTCTTATCCATAATGTAACAACCAGATTTACACTTTTATGTATTACCGTTTGAAGTTCAACTAAAACAGATCTTGAACAAGAGTTTTAATTTCATAATGGAAGAAGTTTACTTTTTCCATATTTTCGAACTGCATGTAGGAATTCCTGACAGTAATGTTTATTTTTTTCCAGGACAATGATCTTCCCCCAACAGTGTCAAAATATTCATTTGCATGACCTCTATCTTAAAACCCCACGTTAAGCTAAAGAAAATAAACTTTGACTGATTTAGCAGTACAAAAACCATTTCTCAGCTTAAGGGGAAGTCTCTGTGGCATTAAGTAGTGTGTCTCAAGGACAAACTGCACAGGATTGGGAGAGACTACCAAAAGCAAGATACAGTAATGCCAATTTCCTCACAGGAAGAGCCACCAACTGGGCAAGAAGGAAATAGTCATAAATATACAACCACAAAATATCATCTGCCCTCAATTCAGTTTAAGATTGTGCTTTTCTGCTAGAAAGTCCATGTGATGAGCTGTGTGACATTTATGCAGTCCATGTTTTTATTACACAAGTGCTTAATGCCCAGAGCTACAAGCCAATGATTTAGTATAGAGACCAGTCCACGGATGAACTTAATTGTGCTTCTTCCCACCTGACAAGCGTACCCTACCTGGCACTATTCTCCTTGTTTCTCCCTCTCACACACAGTTAATTTCAAACATTCATGACCTGATTTTAAGATGATTCATTGCTAACCAGAATGAAAAAGTAAGTTCTTCTCATCCACATGAAATTGGGCTTCCCAGATCTCCTCTTTCAACTCAATTGGAAATAAACTGCCATGGACAGGCACAAGACATAGAAGACAGAAGCAGAGAGCAAACAAACACCATAGAATGGACAAAGCCCCTCTCGCACAGGCTGGCAGCTGCTCCCCTCATCCTGAGTATTAAACATTCACCTTTAAAAAGGGCTGTCCTTGATCCTGGCAGGAAGAGGGCAAGACTGCTGTGACATACTAAGCAGGTGAACAGGAAGAAACTACTTTTCTGATTCCTCACTCACACTTTATGAAATGAGTTATGCATGAAGATGGTGCCCCTTTCACCCCAATCTTACTACAGCTTCTGGTACAATTTACTGCTATGTACAAATACGGGATACAGATACTGAATCTAAAAGCGAGTTAACTGAAAGAGTTCATTTAGCTGTCATCTCATGTTGTTTAAACAGAGATGGGCACTGGTTTTTGCTTCTTTGGCCTTACAAGTAAGCTATTTAGAAACCTCATCTCATACGCTCGAAAAATACACATTTTTGGTGGACGCACCTGAGCTCCTGAGGCCTTTCAACAGACTGAATGCGTTGTTTGTATCTTTGTGCAAGGAAACCAGCTACTATAATGTACTTACAGAATTATAATGTCTTATTTACCAACGTCACTCACAGAAATCCTCTGTGTGTCTATCAACAATTATGAAAAGGTAACAGGAAAGCATTTAAAGGCACTTTTTTTGGTCCAGCTGTTTTCCATTCTGCTTGAAAGTGTCCCAGCTTTAAGAAACAGATTCTAAACACTGCAACTGCTTATAACTGTTACAGAAAACTATGTGAAATGTTCTAATTATTTAATTACATAGCATTCAAGCTTCAGCTTTTCTTCTCTCACTGTGACATAGCTGAATGGATGACTCACTTGAGAGTTTTTCAGAGAAGACATCCAGAATGCACACTAATGAGATTTTTAACAGAACCAATCAAACTATCTACTTTCTTGAGAGGAAAAAATACCCCACAAAAAACCCAAACAAACAAAACATATCTTCCTGTTTAAGAAAGACTATTTTTCATTAGAATCACACTGACATCTTTCTAACCTTCCTGGTGTACCACGTGCATTTTGGAGGTCCAGATTTTTCCCTCTCATTTTGGCTCACTTTCTATTTACATCATGCACCAATCTAAATAGTGCAAGTGGGCAGTGACTGTCCAATATAAGTCAGTCCACTTCAGGATCCCTCCTAAAGCCATGACATCATAACTACGGTGGATTTCATGACTCTTCTTCGCATCGCAGCAAACAGCCCTGACTAAGCAAGGGAGGAAAAAAAAGGCACTCCTGCTTCACCTTTCCCTCTGTCAAAACAGGGACAGGAACAACAGGGTGAAACGCACAGAAAAAGGGGCAAGCAGCACTGCCTCCCAAACACCACTCGTCTGAGCCATGAGTTTTCCCAAGAGAGCTGGGAGATGAAGAGGGGAACAGAAAGGAGAAGAGCTCGTTTCGGTTTTCTCCAGTTCGAGAAAGGCAGGCAGGCCGAGCCCAATGGGAGGCAGAAATCAGAGCCATTCCCTGCCGGTAAATGAAGAGTCTGAGGCTCCTCTGACTCCCAAGGGGAAAGAAGCTCAGTGAGCAAGGGAACACTCCTCTTGCGGAGAGAGGGAGGGAGAGAGAGACGGCAGAAGCGGAGGCCTCTGCTCGCCCTCACTCCCGATCCGCAGGCGAAAAGCGCTTTCAGCCTCTCTCAGGCGCGTCCGAGGGGACGCGAGGGGTCTCCCAGGCTCTCCGCCAGGGGCCGCGTCGCCCCTGGAACCAGGGAGAGGAGGGATGGGGAAGAGCTCACCCCCAACCCGCAACCACCCCTCCCGTCGCCTTCACACACGCGGCAACGGCTTCCTCCGGAGCCCAAGGAGGCGCTGGCGAGAAGTCCTTCTCTCTTACATTGGCTCCTGCGTGGTCCCGCCGGTGGAGGTCCCTCCGCCCGGTCCGGGTCCAGGTCCGAGCCCGGGCACGGCCGCCGCTACCGCTGCCGCCGCCGCCGCCCGTACGTGGCAGGCGAGAGAAAGGGCCGGAGCGACAGCTGCAACTACCGGGCCTGCGTGAGCTGCCCGCATGCGCACTCCCGCGGCCAGCGCCACAGCGCGCATGCTCCGCCCAGGGGACGTCGACGCGTCAGCGGGCGGTGACCCCGCCCTCACGCTGCTGAGCCGCCGCCGTTGGTAGGGGTCATGGCGGGCGTGGCGCCGCGTTGGCACCGCAACCCCGACAGCCGGCTGTGCTGGCTATTACCTCTCCTCCAATGCTGCCCCGAGAGGGGTGGGGTTTAGCCGCTATTTAGCGCACAGACAGGCTTGGGGGCAAAGCTTTTCAGCCTCTTGTCCCACAACGCCCCGGCCAGTCGTCTGGCTGATGCGTACCCCTGAGGTAAGGGCAGTGCTCTTTCTCCCGGCTCTCAGGTGACTAGCCGCTGCCGGAACATGGCCGAAACCACGCTGAACGATGGTTCAGACAGAGCACTGTAGCAGAGGATTTGTTGCCAGCTGCCTGCTTTGAACGGCGGCAGACGGGCACTGCTGGGATGAAAAATCGACCATGTAGTTCCACTGTACTTGTTAAACGCCACCACCCTCACACACAGAGCCTGCTCATCCTCGAGCAGTTGTTGGCTTGGTAAGACTTCTTACAAGTCTGCTATGCCCTCGCCCTCCTGCCTTGCATTCGGAGCTTTCCCACCTAAGAGAGAAAAACATGAATCTGAGGCTGAGTTTCGGAGTTTTTCTCTATTAAAGTTGCAAGAATGGACTCCTAACAGTGCCTCTCTCAGCTGCTGGAACTGGACCTTCTGATATTGTAGGGTATTCGAGATTTCTGCTGCCTTTCTTCATTTATAAGTCGAGACACACATGCTAGTACATATGACAGAAGTACCTATGCAGATCTATCTAAAGCATAACTGTAGTTAGTTACTTCCTGTAGTTAGAGATGCCTCTGAAAAGACAGTTTCTTTTAGTGTCTCAAAAAGCAAGGCTTCCAAATGACAATTGTGACAAGAAAAAAAGTCATAGGAGTTTGGGTTTTGTAGTATTTGTTTTTGCTTAGAGCTTTGTCTCCTCTTAAAGGAGTGTAGTAACAAGTCTGACTAGCAGGAGTTTGTTACTCATACTGAGATGGAGGTTTCTTTACTGAATGAGCAGTCAGGCGCTGGAATGGGCTGCCCAGGAAGGTGGTGGATTCACCATCCCTGGAGGTGTTCAAAAAACATACAGATGAGGAACTTCAGAATATGCTCTAGTGGAATGGTGAGGTGGGGTGGTTTGGTTTTGTTTGGGTTTTTTTGTTGTTGGTGGTGGGTGCAGTGATCTTTGAGGTATTTTCCAACTGTGACAATTCTGTGATATTTGAAAATATTTAGAAATAATTTGGTCATTTTCAACAACAACAAAAAAAATAAAGTCATCACTTTTAAAAATACAGAAAAGAGATCTGAAAACCAGGACTTTTCCATCCATTACACTCTGTTCTACTCATGTTCCATACCTTTGTACTGATGATTCAGTCCTCCACTCCATTTCTTTATCAATGCAGTGTTTTCAAAGTGTTAACAAAAAGAAACTTCATGATCCTTAAAGCCTACGTATCACAAAGAATACCAAAGTTCACTACATTATTAAGATCAATATATTCCACGTGTAGATAAGAGCTGGACTATTGTTCCTGTAACAATTAAGCATATAACCTGAAAAAGATAATTTTGCTTTGTTCCATTTTTGAAATGGATGAAAATAAAAAGCCATAAAATGTATATTTTTCTGCAGCTTTTTATGCTGAAAATGTTTTGTTAGGTGAGATGTGATCAGTGTTGACTGTAGCAGAATTTTATTGACGGGATGTTTAATTTAATTAGCAAAATGTCAACAGTTTTCCAATTCAATACTTCAAATTCCTCTTGGGTTTTTTTTCTTTTTTTTTTTTTTTTTTATAATATGAAGACAATATTTATTAGTTTTTTAAAAGAGCTGTGTTCAAACCTTAATAGTGCTAAAGCATTATTTCTGTTCCCCAGACAAGAACGCACTACAGTAGGCTATACCACTTTTCTCAGAGTCAGAAAGTGGGAAAAGAGCTGCTTGTACTTCACACACTGGTTTGCTCAAGCCATCAAGATATTCTCCTTTTCCCTTACTCCTCCTTTCAACACCCAGAAACTCTTCTCCCCTCTCCCTTTGACATTGCTTTCAACCTTTTTGTACTAAATAATATTAATAAAAGATGGACAGAGAAGGGGGAGTGTTTGTATTTACTTATAGCCTAAGTTTAGGAATCAAACTCTTAACCCCTAGGTCAAGGGACTCCTCTTCCAAGCTCCCCAGAAAGCCAAAGGACTTGAGAGAAACAGAGAGAAAAGTTCAGCCCAACATCAGTTCAGAGCAGGATGGTAACTGAAGCACTCCAGCTGCTGTTCTGTTAACACCCATCCACCTACAGAAGTGAACATGCTTCCTAAGCTAATGTTGAGGGTGATGTTAATAGGGCTTATGTTACATATTTATAAGGAGTTTCTCGTAGACTGTCTCTTCAAGTATCTACCTTTTCTCTTTTTTTAATTTTCTCATAAGAATATAGAATATTTTGTCTAAATTTACCATTTATAATTAAGAAGTTTTAGCTGGGAATATTAAAAGACTATTGTAAAATACAGATTTTCTTCTCTAAAGACCAAGATAACATATTAAAGAAGTAGTAAGCAAGATTTGGACCCAGAGCCAAGAACCATGCTGTTTGTTCATTTACCTTTTGGTTTCAAATGAAGTTGAAATTGTTCTTACGAAAGGGATAGGAGAGCTACAGTGCCTAGGCTAGGTAAGCATGTTCAACAGGCCTGAAAAATGAGAAGGGAATTAATAGAGCAACTTCTATACATCTGTACTGCAGTATAAATAACCTCAACTCCTATAATAACCTCAACTCCTTTCAAAGACCTTCCTCGGTGACATGTACAGATAGTATCAAGAGGATCTAGCACTGCTTAACTTGAGACTGCTTAGTCTTGCTAGCACATGCTCCTGCTTTTGACTCCCAGTAGTAGTCTTGACTTAGTATCTATTTTGAGCTACCTGCAGTTGGAATAGTATGTCCCATCATTCAAGATACCTGTGAGATCTACTTTAAAAAAAAAAATTGAAAATGAAGGATTATATTTTGCATATTTACAGGTTTCTAACACCAGTTAGAAAGGGCAGACGAGGAAATAATATCTGAAAAACTCTGGGTTGATCTGAAAGTTTCCTGAGAAAGTTTTGCAGGCTGCAATTTTGAAATGTACTAAGTTTTTGAATGCAGATACAGTGGTACCTCCGGCACCCAGAGAACAGGAAACACTTCAGAAACTTTTTTTCTTGAAGATTGGTGATCTGAAAGCATACAGAATACAAATCTGAAGTCCCTGTAGAATAAATGAAAGTGTGGAGTTAATGATAAAACCAGAAAAGCTTAGTCAATATTATTTGACTTGGAAAAAACCCCCCACAAAATGCTTTTCAGTAACCACTAACAATGGCATTAATACCTTGAAATATAATAACTACTTTGATAGGAAAACTGTGTCATGCAACTGTGGATTTGCAACTGTAGTCGCCTCATCTGCAAAATACAGTGGATTAGCTAGCATGTCTCGGGATCATATTAATATCCTCTGCTGGACAGGACAAAGGTAAGACCTGCTTGACCATGCCATAAGCATTAAATGTGGCTGGTTTTTCCTATCAGCACTTCAATCAGACACACACAGACGGAAGCAGGATTTCAAAATTTCTATACCTGTTCTTCATTCTCACTTTGAGGATTAATCAGGAGTATCATGGTGTAAAAAAAAAAAAAAAAAGAAAAAAATTAAAAAAAAATAAATAAATAAAAAGAAGAAAGGCTGATGGTTTTAAATAAATGGATCCCTGTTCCCTGTTAATGATTTCAGTTTTAAATCACAGATACAATCCATCCATCAGTGTAGTAATAATCACTTCAGGACTTTTTGCATGGAAAGTTTGCAGGTCTGATACCCACTGGTGTACAGACCCTCAGTTCTCATTAGGTCAAATTCAATAGATTTTCGCCTATTTCCAATTAGCTGTTTTGTAGAAAATATTTAGTGGTGTAATAATGAAGGATCCATTACTCCAAGTCCTTCATATGCCCTGTATGAATATAAAGCCAAGACACCAACAAGGCCGTGGGAGAAAAAGAAGCAGGCACTTTCCTGTAGGCTTTTATCTGGGATCACTGTGAAAGGTCTCAAGCCATGAAGCTCTAGTTACTTCGCTGGAACTCTTTCCCACAGCTGATGCAGAAGTTTTTTCCTGATATTCATTCTGAATGAAGTTTTATAAATGTTTTGGTATGAGAGAAGCCGCTCAGACAGGAAGGTCTTTTCAGTGGTTCCCTTGGAATAAAATCCCACACTGATTTGCACAGTGGGAAAGGTTTTATATGTGACAGACCTGAAGGACAGCATCCTTTTCTAAACAAAAATTCTGAATCCCTGTAAATGCTTCCATCAAGTTCCTAGGCTATACCAAGCTATAGAAAAAAATAAATCCAACATATTTTTCTTTCATTATCTCAATTATTAGTCTCAGAATTGCTGAATAGTTTACCTGTGTAGCATTCAAAATGCAGAACAAGTAGCTGAAAGCAAAACTTGTTTCTTTATGACTTATTAACATAAGGTACCGTATTGTCCAGTATTATCTACCACTATGGAAATACTGCCAATCATCTTTTTCATAAATTAATCATTTTTATTCTTAGAAACACACACAAAGAAGTTATTAAATTTAATTTAACATCTTTCTGAGCTTTAAACTTTCTATTTATTCAGGGCTATGTTGCAAAGATATCTTATTCAGGTGAGTTGAGAACATACACCTTCCTACAGTTGTTTGACATATCATCCAGAGAAGAAATCCAGGCATGCCTCTCTTCCACACAAATAGCTTCTTGCCTCCTAAAATCTGTAGATTTTAAGAGCTCTGCTTCATCTGCCTTGCACTAATCTAAGTGGGTTTTCTTTAGGCTAGAGGAAAGGCAGGGATGAAGATTTTGAGCACTGGTTTTCTGAGGATAGATCATCTCCATGACTTGCAGATTTTTCCTGTTGAAGAGCTTCAACACACCTTCTAGAGACAAGGCCAGTGGTAACAGAACAAACTCCTTCCTGTGCTGTAGCTGTCTCCCTCCTCACGGCTGTGCAATCCTACCCTCTTGTCAACAGTGAGAAACTAACTGAAGAAAATCCTGCACCATTGCATTTCGTACCAGCTCGATGCAGAGCATAACCTTAGCCTTCCAAGAAGCATGACAGCATGGCTGTGGTTCCTCAATGCTTTGTTTCACTTCCTGTCTTCCTTGTCTCCTGCCTACCTGTTCACTAAGCAGCGTCTTACAGGAAGGAGCCTCCCTCACAAGCATTTATTTGGGAAAAAAACATGCTTCTTAAAGTCTGTTCCTCCTTCAGCCCTAATAAATAAATTCCAGACTGCCGAGTATTTGCTGTACTCTCAAAGTAGATCTGAAAGGCAGTGAGTCAGAATCATGCTATTTTGAACATGTCACTAGTCACAGGACACAGTGAAGAACCCAATGCTGTGCTATCATGCAAATAGACATGGAGCACAATGATGTGTAGTGAGACAGCTTTTGCTGAACATTTTCTGGCTTGCACACACAGTCCAAATTCTGAATTTTTTTAGGAATTGCCTCTACCCAAATGCAAAATATAGTAATGAAACAATCAGGCTCTAAAACTGCTTGGTAGATGCCATCAGAAACCACACACCACACAAGCTGGTTATACAACATGGAAAAGGCAGGTATTCCTGTACACTGTCTTAGAAGAGTTTCTTGAAGGAGGCTGAGATTTTTACTTTACTTAGTGGACATCTGCCTGCATTCTTCGGTCTTCCATGTATTTCCCTTTCAGCTTTCAGTGTTGTTGCTAACTACTGTACTGACTTAAGAGTGTACCTTTTGCTTATTAATAAATAATATGTAACAAATAATGCCAGTCATTTCTTGCTATTGGATGTATGCAAGGCTCGGAATGAGGTCATGAGGAATCACAGAGGTATCTAAATGAAGCATTTGAGTCCATACATGCAATCAAAGTCTCTGAAAGATTTTTCACTTCATTGACAGAAACAGGTTGCTGAATGCCTTGATTACTGTGAAAATTTCTCCTGCACACAACAGACCTCTGTTGCTGTGCCAGCAAACAAGCTATCATCTTCAGTGCCGTACCAGGTCAATGAAAACAAACTCAGCTTATCCCAGTTCGTGTGAGCAGTAACAGGAGATGATTTATTCAATCATGTTGCACTAAACCAGAGAGATGGTGATTATAAGTGCTCTCTACTGATCTCCTATCTTTACAACTCCCTTTGAATGCACTATGTACTCATACTTTGGTAAGCGTTGCCATATATAAGACTTGAAATCTTACCCCATCTAATTACTGACGTGGCTATGAGGAAGTGTCCATGCAGGGACTTCATAGCTCTAAGCAACAGTAAGTACAACTGTGCAGAACTGAATGCTGTCCACGTAAATATCACCAACAAAAAATAATGCAGTACAAAAAACATGGCTGTACACCAGGAGTCTGCAGGAGGACCTACCATGTCAGATGTAAGTACAGTGTAACTGGAGGTATCATAAGGAAGGTATTGCTGGTAGAGATACTGCGCTGTGATTCCTGGCATTTTGTTTTTCAGTTCCAGAGATTAATACAATGTTAAAAATGAGCATAGAGAAACAGAGACTCACTAATATCCACATTACAGATGACTTTTTGAGTTTTCCCATTGGTAGGATTACATTTAGGAGAAAAAATTAGATCAAAAGAAGAAAAAGTGTGAGGTGTTTCCTCATAGACACAGTACACACTCATTACACAATAGAGTGTAAAGTCTGTAATACAGAGAGAAAACAAAGCAATAACTTAAAAAAAAAAAAAATCCACACCGTCATTACCCTCAGACAACTTAACCAAGTCCATCAATTCAGTCTGATTTCAACTAGAACAGAGAATACCCAACACCTTTTAGGACTAGGCCTTTTCCAGCAGCAGCTGGGATGCATTTTCTTTTTTCCACTCTGCTCTTTTTAGACTCCTTTTCTTCAGTGGTAAGACTTGAAATAGCATAAGACAAGTATTTCTAAACTTTTTTCAAGTTACAAGAGAATAACAAACCTCCGCTTCCAAATGCTGTCTCATAAAAGGCAGAGTCTGGAAGCTCCTACAAGCTTAAATATATTGGCCTTGATGGAAGTGCTCCAAATCTATATTAGTGCAAGCAGGATGCATTCGTCTATGATAAGTACAACTCTGTTGGCATGACTTTGCTCCTCGTTCAAGGGGGAATCACGTGACACTATTAATCACAGGCACATCCATCAAGGAAGTCTGTTGCAACAGTATTTGAATGAAGTCACTCACAATAAAACTACATCACAAGCAGTTAATGTAACCTATATTGTTGTATAATCATGGTGCTTTGAAATCATCTGGTCTGTACAGACATTTTATGAACAGAAGGCAATAGAAACTATGTATGATTTATTTTCAAAGCTCAAATTTTTGAAGGTGGATTTCATTTAGGTTAGTTTTATTTAGGTGAGTAGCATGGCTGAGACATCTCATATCTTCACTTTAACCAGTAAGCGTCACTTAGTTCCCAAGCTAAGCTACATGATTAGCTCTTGGTTTTTAATGTTCTTTGCTGATCAATAATACCACAATATGTTCTAAACAGGTGTGTCTTTGTTTTTCTCAAACTATATACAGAGCAAAATATTGGAACCTAGTGTAAGATACTTGCAGTTTTACATCTTCACTCTTACCTAATGAATATTTGAAACAAAATGGTAATGACCAGGTCAGCCATGGACAATCCAACACCAATGTAAGAAATACACTCCAAAGGCTTCACATATTTCTGTTTGGTCTGAAAAGCCTAGAAAACAAATTGTATTAGTTATAAGATGAGAAGAGATAAATTTCTTTCCAAAATTTGTGTTTCTAGTTGCACATAGAAACAAAAAATGTTTTAGCTGTGACTGTTGCTAGCCACTGCCAAAATTTTCAGATCTCACAAAATTATTCTGGACCTCAAAACTAGAGAAGCTTGTGAAGAACTCTAAAAAGAGACTTAGCAATGTCAATCAAATGTTTAACAAAATAGCAGATTAAATTATTTAGAGAAAAATGCAAAGTGACACAGTCTAGAAAAAGTAGCTTTAACTTTTCAGACTGATCCGCTTTCTGAATTTTGACTTTTGAGGATAGGGTCTAAGGTAAGACATAACGAAGAATTACAAATCACAACCAGTCTTTGTATAATGTCAATAAAGCAGCAAGTAAATGTAAATGTATTCAGTGAAACAGAAAATACTGTTGTCTTTTCATAAACAGATGGGAATCTTCTCTAGAATATAGTAATTTTGTGTGATGAAGACACGTATAAGATAAAGGGAAATACAGAAATAAGAAAATATTACAAATACGGAAGACAGATTAAAAAGGAACTATGAAATCCCAGCACCGCTGAAGTCAAATATGTGATTTTACCCAGGGAGTGTTTTATTTAGAGAAGCTGAAACACATAATGAAAGAATAACAGATGTCAGAGACAGACAGTCATTCCTAAACCAGTCTTATTAGTACATGAAGTCAATATACAAAACTTAATGGTAGCAGGCTTAATATTTACAAAGTGATTGCTATTGATAAACATATAAACATAGGAAGCAGTTAACACTAAGTACTTTAGGTTATTTACCCAGCTCAAGGCAGTGCCACAGCTAGCCCAGATCCCAAGCTACTCTGTTGTTCATCTTGGGGCACTTCAGGCCTTAGACATAAGCTCATTTAACAACCAGCTGCTGCAACCAGCAACGGAGGTGCAGAGCTGGAGGCTACCAGAGCTGCGCAAAGGGAATGAATTGTGGCAGCCTTTCCATGCTGCTGGGCTGCACAGGCAGGTGGGCATAGCCACGACTTGTGTCAGAGGGAGCCAGAATGTGCCAGTATGTTTGGCTTTCCATCAGCCTGGGGACAACTAGCACATCCCAATTTGCCAACTCTGCCATGGGTCAGAGTACATTGGGACATCTTAAAGTCCTGTGCCTTCTAGCTCAATGTGCCTATGCCCTTACATTGTCTTACTGGCCTTACACTTGAAAGCAACCAAACAAATGAAAAAAAAAACCCAACAACAAACACCTCTTCCCATTCAGGTAAGGATGAGACCCTAGCATCAGGACAGCAAAATTAGTAGTGTGATTTCACCTGCATCTCAGGAGCTGTTCTCTTCCTTTTGCACAGCCAGCGGTGCTCCAATAATTGGCAGTATAGTCCCAAAAGACACAGACATGATCACGTGGCTGCAGTTTAAATGTGTTGTGCTATGGATTGGGATTCAAAGGAGAAAAAGTCACTACAGAAACATAAATGGATATGCAACAGCAAATGGCGCATACTGACAATTATCCTCTGAAAGGGGAGCTGACAGCTACTTAGCAATGTACAGGGTTTCCTGTAAACCTTATGAACAGTATCAGTAACAGCATAATTTGGCATTTTGAATTTACTTTGTATGCTTTTCTCAGTCAAGACTGCAAATGAAATAACCCATTTCTGTGAATTATTCAGGTTATTACAGTTCAGATGCACATTGACCAGGCATTAAACAACTGCCAAATGATTTGTGCATAAGCCAAACAACAGCTTTCAGATATTAGTAGCATTAAATTACTGCCAACTGGAGCTGAATCCACACTGTAACAGGAAGCAAACAACAATAAATGCCATGAACCATGCCCTCCCCTCCTGCAGCATGGCAGTGCTCATGCAGTATTATGTCAACATGCGTGCAGCAATTTTTGAACAACATACTTCTGCAGTGTATTGCAATTAGAACTGCTTTTTAATAAGCAACAAGCAGCTTATTGTACAAATAAATAGTGAAAACAGCTATTCACAATACTAGGAAGTCCACTTAAAAATGAGCAATAAAAGTAGGAGTAAGAAAAGAAAATCCATTTTAAGTTTGTTTCAGTGATTTTCTGAGAAATACTGTGTGTTTCTGAGATCACTTAACTGTAAGTATCTTTGATGATGATTAGTGACATATCATATACGTGTATTTGGACTTAAAACCTTGTTAAATCTTGTAAGATGGACACAATTGCTATTTTCAAGAGAAACCATGCTAAACATGGGTTAATAAACATATTATCTAAAAATTCAGTTTATTTGTGCAAACAGGCACTCACATAGAGCATTTCCCACAAGAAAACTGTGTATCTGGGGTAATAAGTAAAAACAAAACACACAATTATTTTAGCTGGAAGCAGTAATTAAAAGATAGTATGTAAAATGAACACTCCCCATATTGGTAAGTGTATTGGGCTATGCCAGTCATGATGACTTTTTCTTGTTTTCAAAAATTTCTATAGTCTTCTGGAAAGAAAAATTGTTTACTAAGGACCTGGCTTTTTTCATGCCTGATTTAGGACTAAAGTACCCTAGGACAAATGCCTGCTGATATACCCCTAACTTTTTATGGTATGCAGTTTTGCTTGCAAATGTCGTAGTTTAGCAGTATTGAGTCAGTAACATCAGGTGTTAAATTAAAAAAACCCACATATTTTCTATGCTATGTTATCTAAATACTCTTCACTTATTTCACCCATATATCCCACAAACTCTCAACTGCTTATTGCTAGAAATAAAGGCAGTATGCCAGAAAACCCCCCAACCCTGCTTGAGTCTCTTTCCCTAACTCCGGAAGACAGGTGGTAGGGCAGGGGTAGCCTCTGTTTCAAACTGAACATGGCATGTGACTTCTTACGGAGGCTTACCTAGGGAATGAAGGTTCTTTCAACACCACTGGTTCCTCCATCATCAATGTTGCCAGAGAAAATTTGTTTAGAGAAACTACTGTGACTCTGATAAATCCTTGACTGGAAGAGTTTGTCATTTTTACACAGGACAAAGACAACTCTTCTGTTTTCTGATGAACCTTCATGAGACAAACAGAAAAGTAGTTATGGATAACAGATACCAGAGATTCTGGTGCCTTTGAAGAAGGCTACACTACGCTGTTTCACACATCCAGTATTTACAGCAGATTTTGGTTTAGATATTTATTTAGAATCTGTGTAAAAATAGAGATGAGCTTTTCTTCCCATGAATCTTAAGAGAGTCATCTTAAATTTTTGCTGAGGTAGAGTGTGAAAATAATTATTGCTCCTCTTTTAATGTCATTTCTGGGGGGAAATGCCAGTAATGAAGAAAATAATATCCTAAATTCCAATATATGCACACATTCAAACTGGCGATGCTTTTATCAACACTAATTAAGAAATAGTAACCCTAAGGACATTTACAGTCAGTAGAAAGTCAGAGGATAAAAGAGTTTGGCTAGACTTTTGCCCTCACATCCAACTTTTGGACTCTGCTTCTTTTGCATTCTTCTACCAAATTAGGGAGATTTCATCTAAGTGATTTAAATTGCTAGTCTTAATAGTTGCTTAAGTGAGGAAGCAAAAAGCCTGGTTTAAATAATGTATTCTGTTCCTGATTTAATATTTTTTCTTTAAGATAAAGAGAGATTGATTTGATCTCTCTCTTATTTGATCAAGAAAGACTAATGTAACTTTTTATCTACAAAATGTCACAATTGTGCATTTAATATTGAAGAAATTATTTTTTTTAAGACAAACTGTGCATTTAATCTAGCTCTTGAGGGAAGTGTAATGCTATGCAGGCATTATGATAAAGGATTTAATTACATGGTCACACTGTTTTTTCACTGGATTGTTGTCTGAAACAGTGAACAGAAAGAACAGTGACCAGTTAATGAGTTGTGTGGTGGGGTTTTTATTGTCATTGCTAGGGGTGGAGGGCTATTTGATTTATCTCTTCAAGTCTTTTCTAACCCTGGTGAGAGGACTGAATTATTAATTTCCCTGTGGGCTTAAATACGAATGATATTCAGCATTATTATGTCTAAGTGCTCCACAAACTTCACCTTCATTATACTCTTGTGCTGTGATGTCTTAGTGTTACTGTCACTATACAGAGAGACTGACAACAAGTCTGCTGGTTTCAGGTGCCCAGTCTGAAAAAGGTGATTTGCAGAATGTTATAGAAATGCACAGGTTCAAAGCTTGTCTCTGCCACACCCACCAGCTTCTGCAGCAAATGAAGAAGAGGAGTTATAATTCTTTTATGCACCTTTGAAGTGTCTATAAAGCTTGGAATGGTAGGAAAGAAACGTGAATGTGTTGCATAGGGAGGATGGTAATTTGCATCTGTAATTACTGGAGATGATTACTACTTGAAAGCATCTGCATACACACCATAAGCAAACACTACATCGTGAATGCCTATTTTCACTTTTCTTACTTCTGACTTCCTACATGACCTTGTATTCAAATTATTTGTATTCAAAAGAAGTAAAATCCTTTTAAATACGGGCTTTGGGTCACACGCATGAACATCTCCCTTTTCCTAGCATTCCTCTTTGCACCCGCGCTGCTCTGGATTCACTAGATGGCAGCAGGGCATCACAACTCCGAACTAAACCCCAACTTAACGACGGCACCAAAATAACCTCGTGTTGCAACCTCATGTTGTATCTCAGCGTTCGAAATAGCTACTAATAATATTATCTAATACTTCAGAGAAGAACTGGCATTCGAACTCTTTAGTGAAGGCTGTGTACTGGGAAAATATCATATTGAGCTCAAGGGTTTACCATTAAAGGATCCAGACAGGTGAAGCAATGCATTGAAGGTACAATAGTCAAGCAAAAATGCATGATGAAAGGGACTTCTTTTATTAAAGGGATTGTAGCTGTGTTTTTGTTCGTTTGTTTGTTTTGTTTGTTTCTTTTCATTTTTGTTTTGTTTTCTTTTTTTTTTTTTTCCAGCTGAGACTGGTGATAAGGAAATGAAGTGCAGAAACAGAAGAGAGACAATCTGTAATGTGCTTAGCCATGTTCAGCTCTCCATGTTTTGTAGATATGGCAGAGCTAAGCCTTAAAGCAAGGTTTAGGGGTTTATGGATTTTGTCAGGAAGAGTTTATTACTCACACAAGAGAGCTTGAATTTGAATTCTTTGAGGGACAGACCTGTCTTGTCCATGTTCAGCTGATCACAAGACTGAAAGGAAGGACTTTGCTCTTAAACCTTCCTAAAGTATCAGTGTCAGCATCACTTCATTCTATCATGCCAATCTTCACTGAATCCTTTCCACTTTCTTGCCAATTTGGTAACCTGGGTGGGTTTCACCTCCATTCAGAGGTGTTTGCTGTGAACTGGGAATCTAACTGAGGAAACTGTGAGCCAGTTAAGAAATATGAAATGGGATGGTGTGTACAGGCAAATCCAAGCAAAATAAAATAATCACTGTTGGAAATTCAGGCCATTTGCAAAGCAGGCACGTGCCAAGAATGCCACTGAAAAAGGCTTTCTGCAAAGTTTTAAGAAATGTAACATATGTACTTCCTGCCTCAATGTCCTATAACATTTTTTTTTTTTTCCTTAGCATGACACAAACACTGTTTAAATAGTAATTTAAGATTACCTGTGATGCTAGGGAGTCCAGATTTTCATTACAGTTCAGAATTCAAAAGTAAGAGTTGTCCCTTCTCTGGAGCACGTCTGAATTGCTATTGAAGTATTACCTGTAATTTTGTAAAAGCAGAAATATATGCATTTAGTACAGAAGCGCTAACTCACATGCACATGACCTCATTGGGAATTAAAACTGTACAGTGGGTGTGACACCCTATCCGGTGTTATTTGCTGTTTGCACAAGAAGTTTTTCAGTGTCACAAGTAACCATTGATTATTTAACTAGTAATTGTTCTTTTTAGAACGTGTGTTTTATACTCATATACACAATCTTGTCAGAGTGAATGACATAATTAATGCCAAACTCAAATAGGTTTAGTAATGCTAGAGCTGCAGAAACACAGCTCTTAAACAGGAGGCACAGGTATCAACACTGAGCCATCAGAAAGACTTGTTATCATGTCTGAAAAACATAGTTCGTATGTCATGAAAGAAATGTAAAGGGCATGTGCAGCAGCTGTGCAACTTACTCCTCTACAAGGTCTCTGAAATCTGAGTGTCCCAGTTTGAGTGAGAACAGAACTAATTCTGTTCAGTGATTTTACTTTTCATCTCAGTTCTTCTAACTAACTGCACTTTCTGAAGGTAGCAGCCTGTTCTCACAGACAGTGTCTGCTTCTGGCAGTGATAACACCCCATGTTTAGAGTTAGTAGCAAGGATTGATGTGCAGACCAAGGCCACTGCTGGATCTTGTGCACCACTCCAGGGGTTGCAGAAAGAGAAAGGCTGCACCTGCAGGGAGGAGCAGCCAGGACAGGTGACCCTAAACCGACCATATACGTCATATTCAGTATAAAGTTGAATGATCATGAGGGCCAAACTCTCATCTCGGGTCTTCTTCCTCACTTCTTCAATGGCCAGCATCCAAAGAGGACTCTGTCCATTCTGCTTTCAATCCCAGCCAGTGTTTTCCTGAATCCAGTACCAGAATCCAGCTCCTGAACACAGCTGCTGTCTGCCACTGGGCCCAGTCTGGGTCTTCCCCTGTGCCAGCTCCACAGTATCAGTGGTGATGGTGATGTAATTACCATCAGGGGGGTTGGGTTCAATATTGGTTTTGTATATATTTGTATATATTCCATTTTTTATTATTATTATTTTCATTAAAGCTGTTTTAGTTTCCTTTTCTGATCAGTAAGTCTCTCTTTTATTCCCTTTCTCTTCCCCTTTGGGGACAGAGTGGGGGTTAACAGACAGTGTCTGTTACAGGTCTGCCCTCACCCTAAACCATGACACTGAGACAGTTCATGGAACCCCAGTTAATGGAAATTGTCCTGAATGCTGAAGAGCAGGATATAACTGGAATATTTTTCTATCCAAAGGCTGTTCAGGAGCAGATTTTAACAGACTCTCAGTCCAGTCCCAGACAGGCATAGATATGACTTGGCACGCATACCTGAAATTCTCTGCATTTGGGGTAGAAGGCTGTGTGGAAGGGTTTGCACTCCTGCTGTCTGAGCTATGCTGTTCTGGCTTCAAACGCCAACCTCTCATCTGGTCTAATAATGCAACATCTTTCATAAACCTCACATTTACTTTCGGGAAGTAGAAGTGAGAGGAAAGAAATACATACCATTCACAGTATCAGGTTCTCCTTCTTCTTTGGAGTTGCCATATTTACCCACTATAATCCATCTAAAAGTAAGTTTTTTAATCATGCTTTCAGAAATGTTCACTGTGCAAGTACTGGCTTCACAGAAATTAACTGCACAGAAGGAAAAAAGCACATATATCCAGATCAAATATTTTTACTACAAGGATCAATTTTCAAAAACAAAATAGTATTGAGACAATAGAAGCTCATTGAATCTTTTGCCCGGAAGGAAATAAAAGCAGTTGGGTATATCTTGTCTAAACCCATGCTGCCAAGCTGCTACAAGTGGTATTTATGAAGTTGCTGAAACCCTAAAAGCCCGTACTTGCTACCATCTCTCCTATGTTCATTGCCTTGGCCCTAGAAAATTTATAGAAGATCATAAAACTTCACTTCCAGAGTCCTATTACCCAGGCAGAAATCAAATTCAGTAACCTAATGCCACAGAATACAGCAGAAGGAAAAAATACACATTTGCTTCAAATGAGGTTTGGACAATTAACAGGGAACAGTCCTTTGGTGACTCTGAATCATGATGGGTCAGATGCCTCTTCTGGTACAGGAAGTTGCTGCTCCGCTGCCTGCTGGAATGGGACAGGATGGCCACCCCAAACTCCACACCTTGTCTAAGCACTGGGTACTGGCTACAACTAAAGGCAGGAAGATGAGCTCAGTGGACTTGTGGCCTGACACCATATGACAGCCTGTTGCATTCTCCTGTCATGCCATACTCCTATAAGTTAACACAAATTTACTTTGCAATGCTGAAATAAAAAAATCCTACATCACAGAGGCAGAAAATTTTTGCTTGGTCTTAGGACTTGCAACATACTGGTTTTTCTAACTTTTGCTAATTCAGACCACATTTCATCTGACTGTGTGGCATTAGCAGTTCTGAGTCAAAGAAGCATACTTATGGTTGGGATTCTGAAGGAGTCTTAGGAGACCTGGAGTGTTCTGCATGTTGTGGCACAGGCTTTCTTGCCAAGTTACATAACTTTCTGTGGGTCTTGTTTTCTATAGGGTCTCAGTTTCCCATGACACAATGATACTTTCCTTCTATAGAAATGGTTATGAATAAATAAGGATGCATGACTCTGCAAAGATTAGGTCTGCCTTATAGCACCATACCTGAACCTCACTTGCCAGGAGGTGATTAACAGGATGAGGTGTCACAAAAATATGACATGGCAGGAGTCTCAGCATCTAGGCCAAACAGAGGCTCCACATCCTCACTGGAAAACATGTTCCAGTGACACACTACCTTTCTAACCAAGACATTTCTCTTCATCATCAATCTCAGCCTCTCAAACTGCAAATTATGACTGCTGCCCGTTACTTTACCTGCTGGTGCTACCAAGTGCAGTTTGGATTCAATGGTCTTTACAACTCCCACACAGTTAGCTGGAGGCTGATATTAGCTCTGCCCTCAGCCTCCTCTTCAGCATAGCCTACAAGCCCAGCTCACATAAACAGTCCCTATCGGCCACCTGTCAAAGTCCCCTCACCATCTTCACCACAACCTGCTGGACCCTCTCCAGCTTCTCCAAGTCATTTTAGCCTGGGGTGCAAGGGGCAAAACTAAGCATGGACTTCCCAGTGCTGCCTCACCAGTACCAGGAAGGAGATGGTAATAGTGTTTGTCAACCCGTCTCCCTCCACATAGCACAACTGCTCTGTCTTATTTGCAATGAACGTGTGTTGTTGGCTGATACTGAACTTGGCATCCACTGTCACTCCAGCAGGGCTGCTTCTCCACCAGCAAGTTCCTGGTCTGTACCAATGTCCTTGACACAGAGATCAATGCTTGGTCCTTTTTGGACACTGTAAAGTTTCTGTTGACCTGATCCTCAGGTTTCTCAAGGTTCTTATGCATTGAAGCTCTGCCATTAAGTGTGTCAACAATACCTCTGCTCCACCCCAGGTTTAGTATTGCCCACACATTTGCTGAGAGGGCATGCTGTGTCATCATCCAGGTCTTTGATGAAGACATTAAATGAAACCAGCCCTAGTACCAGCCAGCAGGTTGCTCTGCTTTTACAATATTCCAATCAAGTCACTGACTGCTTGACCCTTTGAGCTTGGCTGTTGAGTTAATTTTCAACCCAGCCAGTGGTTCATGCACCCAACCCATACATCTTTGCCTACCAAACAAGAATACCAAGGGAGATGGTGTCAAAGGCGTCTCTAAAATCAAGGTATATAATCACCTATAATCATCTATTGCTCCTCTGTTGTCTACATAGCCAATTATTCCACAGAGAAGGTAGTGATATTGGTCAGACATGATTTTACTTCTGTAAATCCATGCTGATCCTGATTATCTTCTTGTCTTTCACATGCATGGAAGTGGACTCTAAGATGATGTGGTCTGTAATACTTCTAGGGCCTGAGGTAAGCCTCACATGCTTATGGGTTCCCTCAGTCCTCCTTGACTATCTTGAAGGTGGGCATGATGTTGGCCTTTTTTCAGTTCTCTGTGGCCTCCCTTGATCACCATAGGTGGCGGATAGAAGTCCCACAGTGACACCAACCAGGTCTTTTCTGCAGTCTTGAATGAATCCTGTCTAGACCTATGGATCTGAATACTTCTGTGGTGATCTTGCCTTCCTTCTGACAGCTGAGAACCAGAAATAAGGTGCTACATTCATGCATGAATACATATGCATTCATACATGAGTACCTATTCAAGCTTTAATTTTAATCTTTCTAGTTATCCAAGCCTTGCTCTGAAAGTGGTTTGGGCTGTTCTATATGTATATCTGTAATACTTGGTATTGGTCTTACAAAAAAGAGTCCATCTGAAGTAATTATTCAGTGCTTTTTTTTCTACTCACTGCTGCAAATCCCAGATTATTGCAAATATTCTGATGTCAGTAGAATTGCTTCAGAATTTAAACAAACAAACCTCAAGAAGGAAGAAAACCGGGCCCTTTGTTATGAGCTGTGAAGGAAGAAACCATGACATAATGTACAAAAGGAATGAAATATGTGCCAAGTGAAAATTTTCCATCAACATTGGAATGAAAGTGATTCGTTTACAAAAGTTGTCTACCCTACGTGCCCTGCTCTCTCCTGGTAGCAATAAACCAGATCACCTCCTCTATACCCCCAACATCTGACTGCACTTCCTTCCAGCTTCCTCAACACCTGTAGCACTATGTTCCCACACTCTTTATGCCCCATTCTGCCTTAGCCCACCCCTCAGCTCTGTCATACATTCACCTTTTGATTCCCAATACATAAAATATACATCTTTATTGTGTGAGCTGATAGAGAGGTAACAAGTGTCATGGGTAGTTTAGAGCTATGCGTCTTATTGACTAGACTGGAATGACTGCCCATGTGACCCCCACCTCCTCACTGCCAGCATAAGTCTTCTTGCCTTTTTCTCAGTGAGATATTTACAGGGTCGGTCTTCTGCACCCAACTAGTGATATGCGCAAAACTTGTAGGATCTCAAGACCCATAAGACCTGTAACCATCTAGTGAATTTAGTTGAATTTTGTTGAAACTGGTCAGCAAGATGAAGTTTCAAGGAAGGTAGAACTACAGATAGATAGGCAGTATCAACATTCCTCTGGAAAACAGAGTAAAATTCAGATTTTGTAAATGTAATAATGTTTATTATTTCCGGTTAATTATGCCTGTCCAAATATTCTTACCTCTTTTATTTTAATAACTACAGTTATTAAAACCTATTATTTAAGGTGATTAACAGCAAATCAAAACCAGAATACCAGAGGTGTGAACACAGGGAACTACAGAGTCATCATAATGATTTGTTTCCAGTGCTGAAATCCCAGCTATGATTATTTTATTTAAGCCAATGTCTCTCAAACATTTTGCCCAAATGTTCCGATCCATCATGAAGCCATACAATCTTTCATTATCTGTTGGATGTGCTACCCATCCTGTCATAAGTCAAGTGACATGGAACACCTCAAGTTTTCCATCTGCCTAGCAGTCTTCACCAAGAATATTTTCCTGGATAAGCTGCAGATCTTTCAATGTCCTTCTGACCAAACATGTGAGTTCATTTGACAAAGGTACAGCTGACACATGGCAGCATACCTGTGTGTCACACTGGCCACAGTGTGGGTTGTTGGCTTGGAAAGCATGAGCTGGGGATCACACCAGCTCTGGAGATGCTGATGCTCGATGAGCCAGCACCCTCCCAGGATCAGCTCAGAGCACCTGCTCCACTTTTGACACTGCAGAGACGCTGTGCTAAGGCAGAGGGGACTGTACTCATATACTATATATATATGTATATATATATATATATACTCAGTCACTGGTCCCCCCTTGCCCCTAAAACCAATGGCTTGAATGTGGGGTCAAAGCTTTCAAGTATGAACTCGCATTTTCACAATGATATAGGTGGAAACAGTTTTGTGCAGCTGCTGAACAAGGAGGAGTGATGGTGTGAGCCCTCAGGCTGCCAAAAGCTCAAGCTGTTGAACCTGTGAAAAGCCCAAATTACTTCTGCAGCATTTCACAGGAGCAAGAAGGCAAAACAGGGCCATAGATTCTCAGTGCTGAGGGACCTGGAACAGTAACAAGGACATGGATAGTCCTACATCAAAGAATGAGACAGAGATACTCTGATTTAAGTCATTATAAGATAAAACAGATAAAAACTCATGCCCCAGTCTCAGCCATAGCCTCTATCCACAGTCCAGGGTGTGTGACAATTTTTATGCTGTCTGTTGGCAGAAATAGTAGGTTTTGTTCAAAGCAGTTATTGCATAGGCTGCCACAGCTTCAGAAACAGAAAAAAGCATGCTATAAGCAATAGCAGAGAAACTGCAGATCATAGAAATTTCTCAATATACCATGGTATGTGCTGTGAGTAAAGCTCTAAGGGGTGTTCTGCAGCACAAATTGCAAAAGGGAAGGGGTTGATGGAGCTCAGGCTCTGAAAGATGGGTTCAAGACCTGGGGGATCTCCACAAACCAAGTCTTCCTCCCCGGTTCACCTGGTCCCTAAATGAAGATGGACTTGGAATCCCTTCCCATAATGTACATGATGGAAATTGCGTGCCTGTACTTTGAGAGTAGTGTATACCCAGAAACAATGCAGAAAGTTGGAGTTGAGGAGTGCCATTTGAGCTGACATTTTACTGCCTGTGTTTTGAGACACTGACAAATAGAGTAAAGCCAGAAAATTTAAAAGTAAACAGTGCTGTCAGGAATAGATGTGCTATTGTGTATTTCGAATGTTCTCACTGGTCTAAAAAGATTGCCTAACTTCTTACTCTTTAATAGGATTCATGTAGCTGGAAGATTATTGCAAACTATAGGGGATGTGCCACGTGGTGGGGGTAATTCAGTTCTTGGCATGCATTGCTTGGCTTTTGCTCATGTTATTACTATTTAGCATTTGTGTTTCAGGCTGTCTCAGCTACATTACAGCCAGATGTCTATGATGACAGTGGAATAACATCTATGTTTCACTAGGTAATGTCTCCACTAGCCATCAGATTTTCAAAACACATTGTCTCTCTGTTGGAACTCTTACAGAAAGGAAAGGAATACTCCAGCAATTGAGATCTGGGTGGCCCAAGGTAAGGAGCTACAGAGAACAGCTATATCTGTGGGAGCTGGGTACCTGGTTAGGCAGCTGTTGCCCCATTGCCCAGCAACACTGACTCACCTGCCAGGCACATGCGTGTGGCACAGGGGGCCATGTGGAAGAGGAATGACACTGGGGCCCAGCCATTCGTTTTGGATTGGAAGCCTGGGAACCCACAAGATACTGCGGAACCTGAAACACAGCTCCAAGCCTCTGTCTTGCTTGGTGAACACATGCCCAAAGCAACCAGGCAGAAGGTGGTGACACAGCAGGATAATCTGGCACAGAGGATCCCCAAACCAGGGAGGGAACGTCGCTGCCCTGCAAATGCACAGCCCCTGGGCTGCCCACTAAGGAGCAGGGCAGGGAAAGAGATGGGGAAGCCTCAAGTGGGAGCAGCAATAATGGTGCTTCCAGTCAGACTAGGGTGTCAGGGTCTGGCTTTGGCACTGTTAGTTACAGGCTTCAAAAGGAGTGTTACGAAATGGAAAGGTGAAAAGAAAGAGAGAGCTGACATTCCTTTGGAAACACTAAAATAGAAAAGCATGAAACTGTGGGGTAAAAAGTGCAGCGCTTATTCCAAATAAAGTCTAGACCCTGCTATTTGAGTGCACAGCATGGCTCAGAGCCATGCCAGTGAACAAGCAAGATATCCCTATATATAATATATGTTTATATATATATATCTGTATATCTACATATATCTTCCTGGGAACTAACTCTGATCCTCAGACTAGACCTGCACATGGTCTGTGAGGTGCTGGCTGTCATGGGCCAAAACTATGCCAGGCAGTGTGATAGCACCTGAGGTATTAGTCCTGTTGTGTGCCCTCATTTCATTTGCTATAAGCACCAGGCTCTGGGGAGGCCAGACAGGACCCAGGGAAGAGGCTGTGAAAGGGCGAGAAGAAGGTCTCTCTGCTGCAGCAACATTCATCTTGTGCTGAGAATAGGTGTAAATGCTCACTGTGTTAGGACTTGCCTAGATAAGGCACTTGGCACACACTTTCAGGGGAGTAAATGTCACTTCCATACTACATAAGGCAAGAGCCTTGTGGCATCCCCTCTGTGTACCTCCAGCATTAAATATGGTCACTTAGCAGGCATTGGCACAGCTGAGAATAAAATTTGTGTCTTCAGATTCTTGGTCTATCTGATTTGTCCAGAAAGGAGTAGAGAAGAAAATAAGCAAAAGGCACAAGTAAAATGTGAAATGGAAAGAAAAGTTGTATCACCAGAACTGCCAAAATCAACAACTTCTTCTACACACATGCTAGATTGTCTCACAGATGAGTATCACAGTAAAAATGAAGAGGCAAATAGAGCTATTTAAAAAACTAACTGGAATAAACACTGTCTTTTTTATCATCAGTGATCAGTGGATGAATTCCCTGCATGTGATTAGGAAGAGTACCTTGCTTTTACATGGTATTCTTCATTGGTGAGGAACGAAGGTTTGGTTTTTTTAATTACAAAAGCACTTCCATGTCAGTTTTAGAAACAGGACTCAAAAAGCTGATGTGAGATGCCAAGGATGTACAGAAATTCAGCCAAATAAAAGGGCTCAGGTCTCTTGGGATGTGGTCCAATGGTCTAGCCACTAGATAGTGCTGCTACTGCTAGATGCTACTGTTTCTTTAACACATTACAGATTATTAAGATGTTTTTTTCCTCTTATCAAGAAAAAAGATGAGTAAGATAAGGTATGCATTTAATATCCTTAGTGATAATCTGAAAAATATTCATAAAAATACTCATGCTTATATTAAAATCAATACAGAAAATAATGCACATCTAATTCTTAGTGATCAAAACACTCTGTATTGAGGAAGGCACCTAAGTACATCAGAAAGATTGAGGAAATGATGCAATAATTAAGATTACATTACAAATGGAAGCTCCAAAATGGTTTATATGCTTCTTCAGACAGCCACATGTCTTAACCATCTTTTCACAGAGGCTTTAGTTAAAGACAGTCTGTGTCACCACACCAGTTACTGGTACTGGGAGAAACCTCCACAAGGACAGGGCTGTTTGCTGTCTCTTGGGCACAGCTCTGTCCAGCTGGGGCTCTGCCTGCCTGTCTCCAGTAGCTGTTGGGTTATGAGTGTGTCTCCTGTCCTAGATCTTTCCCCTCTCTGTGTTATCCTCACTAGCAGGAGAAACAGAGAACGAAAAGGATCCGCAGTTCTGGGACAGCAGGAAGGTGCAGGGGCCTCACATGCAGCCTATGTATGGGAAGGAGTCCAAGGGTAGGAGGAAACAGCCATCTCCCTGGCATAGAGGGGACGTTTTAGCCCTTTCACTCAATAAAATGCCAAACTGCAAATCGCACTCCCCCAGGGGGTTGCACAGGCACTGGCAGGCTTTCTTCATCAGAGGGGTAGACATAGGTCTCTGGGGGGTAGGGCAGCAGAGGAGCCCCCCTTTGTCCAGTGAGAGCAGCCATGGGTGGAGGCTGGGTGGCACAGCTCCAGGGCTGGCCCCAGTGTGCATCCCACTGCCTGGCCATCCCATGGTCTGGGAAGAGTTTGCAGAATTGCCCAGAAAAGCTCTGGCAGTCTGAGAGCTGTGTGGCCCATCTATTTTATCTCATTGCTGTTGAACTGTGAACAACTGCAATGCAAGCTGGGGAGAAACATTGCCTCCTTATCCTACTCACCAAGAATCACATGGAGATCATTGAGTCCAACCTCCCTGCCAGCACAGGATCACCCAGGGCAGGACACACAGGAACAGATCCAGGCAGGTCTTGAAAGTGTCTAGAGAAGGAGACTCCACAACCTCCCTGGGCATCCTAATCCAGTCACCCTCACAGTGATGAAGTTTTTCCTCATGTTGAGGTGGAAATTCCTGTGTTCCAGTTTGTGACAATTCCCTCTCGTCCTATCACAGGACACCACTGAAAAGAGACTGGCCCCTTCTACTTGACACCCACCCTTCATATATTTGGAAACATTAATAAGATCCCCTCTCAGTCTTCTCTTTTCCAGGCTAAACAGCCCCAGGTCTCTCAGCCTTGTACCTGAATGCTTAGTACCTTTGCATGTGCTATTTTACAACCTCTTGCCATAAGCAGTTAAATATTTGCTTTTCTGGTGTTAAAAGGGCTAAGAGTTTAAAACTGGGTCTAAGAGACTCACAGGAAGATGCCCATTCCTGTGCAGGACTTGTACAGAGCAAAGTAAAACCAAGTGTGATTCAGACAGGCTGGATCTTGCAGATGGCAAAACCGAGTCACAAAATAGTTCAGCAACACTAAGTTAAGCTACATCTAATATATCTCCAAGTCTCAGGTTTATAGTATATTAAAAGCATAACCAGATTCTAAATCAAAGGTCTGGGTCCTTTGCTAATACAAATGCTGCTGGATAATAGCAGGGACTTTGCATGCTTGCAGATATTTTTAAATGACAAAGTAAAAAAGAAAGAAGAATTAATTCTTTTGTTTAGAATGGTTCCTTTCTGTTCAATGGAAACAATATCCCTGCTTCTTTACATAGCTAACATCACCATGGACATATCTGAGCAGCAAGTTTTGTTTAGACATATAAAACACTGTGAGTCAAAAAACCTTGGGTTGCAAGCCCAGGTTTACATATGAAAGACAATTTGTCAGCTGGGAATCAGAAGTAGGATTATGAGCAAAAAAGTTGGGCAACTTTTAATTTCACATGAATATCTTATACAAACATTAAAGACAAAAAATTGGCATAAAGAACCAGATGGCAAAACCAAAACAAATGAATGCATGCATCCTAAAGGATAGTACACTTTTATTTATGAAAATATTAAACCATGTTTATAGGATAGAATAATCAAACCAAAATAAAACCTTATTACTTGCAAATTTGTATATGTGATGCAGCTGCTGGGAGACAAAACCATGTTTGAATGACTAGCTATGTTTCTTCTGCTTTCCTCCATTTCTTTTAAGCCTTAATCAGAGCCAGATGCTTCTTATTTCCTTTCTTTTTGGTTTCAAGACTGAAAGTGCACTGCCAGGAGTAAACACCATCTTTGACATTTTTTTAATGTGTCAACTGCATCTGGCTGAGTCCGAGTCACAAACCAGTGAAATTCCAGCAAAGCAGTGCAAGCTTTCAACCCTGCTGTCATTCCCATTGAGAGCGGGAAATCAGTATTACTGCTTCTGGGGTTATTGCACAGGAGCTATAAAAATGCTGGAGCATGTCTGAGAATCTTGTTCCTGGTAAATAACTCTGGAGGCAGACTGGAATGCCATATACCATGAAGGCAGCTTCCCCTCCAATAGTCTTAGAGTGCTGGGAGTGATTTCTAGTAGCATAATTGCTATACAGTTGTATAGATCTGCAGTCTAATTTCCATTTGTTCTTTCTCTTCCTCAGGGAGGCAATGGCTGGTATCCACAGTATGTAGACATAACCATTTCTGCTCCAATTTCATGCCCTTACTGTGACATTGACCTCTTGGGTACCATCCCCTGCAGAACATTTTGTCATTCAATGGCAGTGGTCTATCTGCCAGCTCTTTCTTTCTGAATCAGATTGCAAAGTATGCTGTAATATTTATAATTCTGTTTTTCAACTACTTCTTTAATGTAATTTCTTTCTAGGAAGTGTGTCAAATAAAGAAATCATGAGCTGCAAAAATTACATAGTAAGGTGTTAGAAATTACTCTTCCAAAATAGTCATTTGAGGACAAGTTATGCCTTATTTGACAAATGTCAGGCTTTTTACTTTGACATATTTTGAGCAAGCACAAATTTTTACCTAGAATAGATTTTAAAGGCAAGTGCCCAGCAGTTTTCCAGTTGTCTTTCTCCCTTTTAACAGACATGATGTTGTTGCGCAGTCCTTGGGAGTCAGGCTTGCTTACACTACTGCACATGCTAAAGGGCTTTTTGGATAAAAAAATATTCTGTTTTCTTCCACTGACTTCTGTACCAGTAACTCCTACCCCAGCTACTGCAGTTCAGAGGAACCAAACCGTGTGGGTGGAGGGCATTAAGGTACCAGATACAACAAATTTTTCTAGTGCTTCAGTTTTAAGGATGAATGAACCTGTAGGATTGAAATTCTTTGCTGCCACATTTATTCTTAGTTCAACCTAGGTTTAGATACAAGGGGAAAAAAAGTATTTATTTATAGAGTATAGAACAAATATCATACATACTAAGCTTTACAGAGACACAGATAAGATAAATGAGAGAAAGCTATATTTAACCCATTAATCCTCATGATAAAACTTTAATGGGTTCCTTCCCTCCTGTCATCTTACACATGTGGGTGCCTCCATTGGTAATGCCAAAGGAGTAGACCTCTACAGCACAACCATTCCACACTACAGGCATTTTGGACTCTAATTTTGTCCTGGGAATGCAGTTGCCCATTAGTGCTTGTAGCACACAAGGTGTAGTGCTGAAGAGCACCATCAAAGTTAATTTCCTGTGAAGAGTCTCCAGCTCCCATGCTCTGACTCCTCTCCATGGTACTAACCTTAACACTTACGTTAGGATGAGTAGGTGAGCCTCTTGATCCAGACTAAAATGCTAGTGTAAGTGCACCCAGTAGAGTGGTCAGAGACCCAGGAACTGCAGGAGGAGCCTTGCTTTAAGCTGCCAGCTCAGAGATGTTCTTTTTCCCCTTTCTTGTTCCTTGGTTGTCCATGGAGTGTTTTCTGCCTCCTTTCTTTTGGGCTACTGATTCCTTTGTAGCCTGCTGACAACATTGAGCTAGCTCTTTTGTGAGCCACAATTTCTGCCACTCACTGAAGCTGTTCTGTCTTACACAGAGCAATGGGATCCCATTCATGCAGTTCTGTTCACCTGGCTTACTGGCTGGTCTGTCATGTATGACATAGGAAACCAGATCCAAATCTGGGACCTTCTTTTTACATAGCATTTTATTTCTGTGGATCTGTGAAGCTATACTGCCCAGACCTCAAAAAGAGTTGTTTTCACCTACATCATAAATGACAATTTGAATGAAGTGAATTTGATGAGGCAGCACTGACCTTTCCTGAATTCAAGTGCAACTCATTCAAATGTCTGGGTGGGCTAGGAAAGTAACATGTCTATCCCACCCCATCCCACCCCATAAAAACTTGAGAGACATCTTATATGAATAAATCAATTTTATTTAAATAAAATTACAGGCATATCTTGTCTATTATAAACTACCATATAGTTTTTCCAAGGCACCAATATTTAACAATAATTTAAATTTTCTTGAGAGCAGCTACCTTTTTCTGAGTGGCATTTGTAAACTTGTCAGACTTCCTTTCTCTTATTCAACTCAAGAGAAATCTGTTGCTAGAGAAATACCAAAGGTTGTGCCTTTTGCATCGTTAACAGAAACCTTACTGTTCCTGGGCATCTCTTTTGAACAATGCTTGAGAAGTTTGGGTCAGGTGTTCTGCGTAGCAAAAATGCACCCTGAAATGGAGTGTTTCTTTCCTTTGTGGCACCAAAAATACATCAGGCACAAACCCCCATTATGACACTCACTTTGCCATGTACTGTAAGTATTAAAAATTAAATCTAAGAGACCATTGTTTCTTTGAGGCTTCAGGATCTGTTTTTCCTTGCATTTCAAGCTTAATAATGCAATGCCACCTTCTCTTACACAAAAACAAGGTTTTCTAAGAAGCCTGCCCTACACTTCTGTGTCACAGACTGCATTAGTCTCTATGTTGAGCTTCTTTAAAAGCATCTTTGATTAGCATGGTTGCACCAAAATGAGGGGATGTGTCTGATGGGTTAATTCATCCAGTTCTGTGATTGTTTATGGGAGATTCACAGCAGGAAGACAGAAGGAGATACAGGTAATACCTCTCAACAGGCTGAGTTCTGCTCAGGTTTTAAAGCAAAAACCCACATAGACCTACAGCCACTGCTGGGCTAATGCCCAAGCACAGGTAAGGACAGTCACTAGGCTGAGGTGGTCACAGGAGGAACTGTAGGAGACAGTCACTCTTTTGGATATCTCATTCAAATACTGGCACTTTTTGTTTCTGAAAAAGCAGTTTTTTTCAAAAGGGGAGTTTGCTAAGCACCCTCCACATTCACAGCTCACTCAGATTGTTGAGTCCCATGAGGATCACTCAACATATTTTGTCTTATCACAACAGACTTTTGTAATAATGCCCAAGTTCTTTTTGATACATTACCATCATCTTCACTGCCCAGTGATACAGAAGCTTTATAAGCAAACCATGTTAACAGTAAAAATATTCTGCCCTTTAAAAAAATCCCAACAATTTAGAGATAAGAGTGATGTGGCACAATGAAGGCAAGATTATAGCTGGCTGTAAGGACATGCTGCAATTAACAGGCAAGCTTCTCAGCAAAGCAAATCTTCCTTCTGGTTCATACTAATAGAAAATGTGATTTTAATGGAACCACAGAAATGAAACTCAAGTCTTAGATTCCCAGAGCAGAGTAACTATCAATTAATTCATAGTTTACAGTGAGATAACTGTACAGCTGAGACAGAGGTACAAAAATGCCATACTAGTACCTAGCTAACAACAATATCCTGAGACAGGCTTCATTAAAGTTTGCCAAAATCTCCAAGACCCTTCAGAAAAAGGCATTGAAGATGGGCAAATAATTATTAAGAGAAATGGTGATCTTTGGCTAGCAATCTGCAGTTTCTCATTTGACATTTGTAAACATAAAAATGTCTGTCAGCATTGCTTTCCGAAGTAGATACATCTGTCTAATCTGACATCTGATTACAAGTGTCACTTTACAACACTTGGCAAAGATCTAAAATAATTAAAAATGTTATGAACTGAAGCCTTCTAAGAACATATATGAAACCTCAGCCAGTTTATTATGCTTTTCTCCCTGCTTAGGTTATCCCTTTAGTTTAGAGATACAGCACCTTAATATTTGTATAGTATTAGAAATATTTATCAGGAAAACCAATGAAGAAACTTGCATTGTTCCTGCCTATGAGAAGCATAGTACTTTCTGAAGATCTCCTTCAGAATAAGCAACATCACTGATTTTGGAAAGGCACCAGTAACCCTTGTGTTCTAAACTCCAGCATTAACAGCATGTGCAGATAAGGAAGGTGCTCCTTGAAAAAGAGGAGAAAAAAGGTAGATATTAAAAATGAAATGAATGCTTATGGGGTTTTTTTTGTTGTTGTTTTTTGGGGTTTTTTTAATCTCGGGACCCTTTTGAACTACAAACTTTTATTATCTATCTTTTTAAGCAATCAGCTTACTGCAGTTAGTAATCTTATGCTACTCATTTTTCTGGTTCACAATGAAGAAATATAAGGGAAGCTCAGAAGTGAAGGGACCAGATACTATAACTCTTACCTACCAGAGTCCAGCTCTGCATTCCTTTAGGAGCATCTGGAAATATTTGCATAATAGAAGAAACACACTTCTGTGACATAAAACCCGGTGAACTGGCACTATTTGAACAGAATTTGTTGGCCTGCACTACATTGTTTCTGAAAATAATTAGAAAATAATATGTTTAGAAAGATTTCTAAAGGGAAGGGTCTGCTTTCCAGAATGACCACTGAAGGCAGGAGACGGGATGTCTGGTAGAGTGATCCCCTGTGCGTCCAGCGCCACAAAATAAAGAATGCCTGCTTAATATCTTTGGTTATTGAGTTTTTCAATGTGTCACCACACTACTATGACCACCTTACCACTGATGGATATGTAAAATGGCCCATGTCTACCAGCATGCATCCCATGCTCAATCCTCTGGAAAACAGGGCATAGGTGCTTCTGTGCCACAAGCTGCCTGTGACAATTTTTCAAAAGACCTATTTAGAGACAGAGCAATGCTTCAAAAGTGTGCCCTTTAGAGGCAGTATGCTTACATATGATATCATTTTCTGATTACTTTTGCCACGTGTCAATTATTTCCATTTTATTCACGTTGGAGCTCATCCCAAGCAGCACTGAATGCTGCAGATAGCACCTTGCTTTTCACCAGATCAAGACTCCAGTTTTGGTGGAGAAAATAAATAAAATTAAAAACAAAATTGTTTTTTAATTCACTGACAGCTCTGAGTAGCTGCGCATGTATCTCCTATGAAGGCAACATCTGCCCTTCCACAGCTCACTGCACAGCACTGTGTAGGCTGCCTGGCACTTGTGGGGGTGACACAGGGAAAAGGTTGCAAATCCATCTCATCCTGCCCAAGGATCAGCATTACCCACTCCTGACTAAGGTGCTGAGTCCAGTCATGTGTCATGTGTTATTTGGGAAAGAAACTGGCTTTGCGGCCAGGCACTGCCCCACTGGACATCCCTCAGCCTTCCTGGAAAACAAGTTGCTCCAGGAGCTAAGGGAAAACAGAGTCCCTCCACTGCCTTTCAACAGTCAGATGATAGCAAATGATAGGACTATCTAGGCATGAGGATGAATAATTGCAGTGGCTTTTGGTCATCATACACCTCTTTGGTCCTCCTACCAAGCTTGGTAGCATCACCACAGGAGTGGACACACTACACAGTCTTCAAGTAAATGCTGAATGGGTTTGCAGTGAGCACTTCTTTCCATTTAACTTAAAGCCATAAGTGGAGTCACAAAGGTCTTTACAGAAGACAGCTGCAAGATTTTTTTTATCTTGTTCTACTGTTTTCCAGGTCTGCACAGTTATTTGTGCACAGTTACTTGCAGAGCAATAAACATGCTTATTTGGACACCATAATTATGGAAACTTAACTATTCAGCAGCAGCTGGAAAACATTTTGCTTAGCTTTTAATCAAGTAAACACACAGACTTCATCATGCCACTTCATGCAGTCCAAGTCTGTCTAATATTAGTCTAGTTTTCTTTGAAGCATATGATAAGCAAGGTACTAGTGCAACCATCACAAATCAATACCAAGCTTACTTTCCACAGAGAAAGTTGTAACTGTGTAGATGTAGACAGTACTCGAGGGATATTTTCATAGCAAGTTGTAGTAAAGAATTAATAAGATGACAAACAAATCTAGAAATGAAGTACCAATTAGCCTAATGGTAGAGAGAGTAAACTAGTCAAGCTATATTCATACTAAATTTCATCTTCTGACTCCTGATCTCGTTCAGATGTTTTCAGCAAACCCATTTCCATGGACTGGGACTGTTTAACCTTTGCACGAACTGCCCTGGAAACAACAACAAAAAACAGTTGTCAATAGTAAATCAAAGCCTCACCTGGCCATTTTTACGTGGTAAAAAAAAGTTTGACTCTTACATCTCATTAAGGAACTGTTATGATTGATTTAGCAAGACCTGTAGTGGGACATTGTAGAAGACATTGCAAAAAGGACGTAGCCTGCTGACTAAGCCATTTGGAATTAGTAGAGATGAGCACTGGGAGAGCAGATGTAGGAAAAAATGATGTCTCCTCCTTGTATCTTTTTATGCACTTACAAATGTGGAAGGCTATCAAAAAGAGCTCATTTTATATAAGAAGCGTTATGCTGTCAAAGCTGTTATCAATGTTCTTTATGAATGTTTCTACCAAAGCAATGAGACATGTTGTCTTCATTAATTAGCAATATCTATTTTTTATTTTACTTTTCAAGACAATTAATTACTTTGTGGAAACCTTTTGATACGTCAGGGAAAATTTTCTAAAATAAAGCTCCTGATAGACAGGTCTTGGACATTTTAAGTGTTTAAAGTAACTTACCAGCTGACGATTGTGTAATTCACTGCAAGTATGAGAAAAGCAAAGGCATAATGCCAGCAATAGCACATGGTCAGGAACATCATATTAGTATGATCCATCTGATTCCACTCTGGGCTCCCATTTGGAGGATAAAGAACAAACCCAATCTATATTAAAGGAAAAGATATTTAGCAAATGTAATTTGATGTATATATTGTGCTGTATCATGAATTATGCTAACCATCACAAGGCAGACATTTCATTTTCTTATAGTGATGATTATTTCTGAGATTATTAAGAACAATTTTGCAGTCACAGTCAGGTGTGTGGATCATTTTACATAGGTTTGTGCAGAAATGCATTTGAAAATGCAGAGCCAGTCCCAGAGACCCCCTGCTCTTGCCCAGTAAATTAAGGAGCTGGCTCAACAAGTCCTGCAGCAATCACAGTTATTTGCTGTAAGGAAAGGGGCTGGTACTCAGCCATGTATGGTTTAAACTGCAAGCACATAACCAACCAGCAGACCTGCTCAGCCATTTGCACTGACTCACTTCTTCCCAACAGCATCTGGGAATGTGTTACATGGTTCAAAAGATTAATAATAAATGAATAAATAAAGGCGAGACATAAGTCTATTTCTTCTGGGTCATCCAAGGAAAAGGTCAGGTTTTGAAATTGCGTAAAAATGGAGCTTTCCCACCCAAAGCTATAAGTTTATGTGGAATATATAGTTGTTTTGTTTATTCAGAGCTGTGAAAGATCAAATTCCGATTAATACATAAGCTGGGAACCTAGTAACCTTGTAGTTACACTGGGGTCTGCTTTGACAAGCACTGGTCCTCTGTACCGCCTAACACTCTTCAAAGCTAGCGCTCAGCAGTTTAGATTAGAATTTATAAGCTGAGAAGAGGAGGAGGGGAGGAGTACATTGTGCATTTCCATGCAGAGAATTCAATGAATGAAGGTGTTGATGATGCAGAAAGAAAGTCCCTTTACCTTTTACAAATTTGTCATGCTGCAGCCAGTATGTGGTATTTAGTCACACATACGGTTGAAGTCTGATGTGGATGTGAAAAAAAGCCACACTTAAATCTCTTGTATTTTTAGTTCTTCAACTTTTTACTTTGAAACAAAACCCACATTGTTTCTAGAGCTAAAGAAGTAACTTGTTCTAAAATTAGACTAGGCAGACAACAAAGAATGAATGGTTGCATCTAATTTCTCTTATATAAAGCTTTCTTAAATCACTGAAGAACAGTTTACAGTATAAGAAAATAAAACACCAAGTGTTGCAGCACCAGGTTGTTGAGTTCACTTATAGAAAAATACTGCCATTTTGGAGGTCTGTCTTCCTGCCAGAGCAAGTATTTAAATATTTGATTTGGTGCTGAGTGTCCAGTTCTCCTAAGGAACAGCAAACGTTTTTATTTATCGTGTCTGGCCAACATATAAAAAAGGGAAGCCCGTCTAGACATACTGGAAAAAAAAAATCACTGGGGTGACCTCAGTTCTTCATTGTAACATGAAACACACATCATCACTAGCATTCCTATTTCTTTGTTACAGTATTACAGCAATTCATTACGTTCTCTCTCTTGTTTGACAACAGAGAAAGGGTTGCTATCTAACATCTATGAACTGGATAGAATCACAAGTAAGTGAAGGTGTGGCAGTGACATTTTGAAGAGTCCTTTTGAGAGCCACATTCATGAAATACAGAAGTTTGGGCTGTTACTCCTTCTGCTCAATTTTGTGAACACTGGAAAAGCAGGAGGCTTTACATCACTCTATCTCTTAATGCAAATTTGGAGCTCAAATACCTTTTAAACATAGGCTGCCACAATTGAAATGCTTTTTGGAAAGTAGAAAGAGGCAGCCAACACAGAAAATAATTTGTGCCTTTATTTCTCTTCACACAGTGCCAATGAGTTCTATGCCTCACCTGTCCAGTGCTTTACTGGGCTTTGACTCAGTGCTCTGGCAGCTGACAGTGGGGACTGTCTTCACAAAGAACAGCATATATGGCCAGGCTGTAAAATCACTGCCATTTGGCTAGCAAATTTTGAACAGGATGTTACAGAGATCAGAGGGGATGCACTATCACTAAGAAAACGTCAACAAAACCACCTCAGCTTTTTTATTGATTCAAATAAAAGACACTAGAAGTAAACTGGCTTTTTTTTTGTATCTGTAAAAGAGATATAATAAATACTTTTATCACTTTAAAGGGATGTTAAGAGTGCATTGTTTTCTATGAGTTCTTAGAGGTCTGTGTTTAAAAGGCTTATTTTATTACCTGTGAAACATCTTCAAAGGAGTAAATGACTAATTTTGATGAAGGAAGAAATTCCTAAGACAGAAAAGTGACCTACCTGCCAGAACCAGCTGCCTTGTAATATGCAGAGGCTTGTACGGAGCATCTCTAGCACAATACTGCCACGGAAGAAAACTTCCAAAAATATACAAACAGCAGCTCCAAAGACAGCAAATAGCAATAACTGATGAACATGAACATCCAGCATGGCTCTCCCGTGAAGATGGTAGCAAAAGAGAAAACCTGGAGTAAATTAAGTTTTCAGTTTAAGATATTTTCTTTCCTTCTAATCTCCCTGCACCTGCTTTTAGAAATCAGTGCACCTTTAGCATTTTCCTTTATTCCAAAATCACCTTCTCAGTTGAACTGAGAGTAATTATTTTAAGACTAATGCCTACATACTGTCTACTCCTACCCTTGAGCTCAGACCAGGAAATTGCATGAGATGCTGCAGCTCTGTTACCTTTCATCTAAAACATGCTAACAAAAAGTCTCATTCACCCCTCTGCAGTGTAACAGGGCGGATGCTGTGAGATATACTGTGCATACAGAAAGTATAAATTGAATGTGTCTCCAGTGCAATTCCAAGATGCAATTGCTGTGCAAGTAAATGCACTCACATTGGCTTTAGCTAACAAGTTGTGTACCATGTCGGTACATGCATTGAAGCACATGTATACATTGATGCACAAACAAGCTTGTGCTGCCATTTCCATAACATTTCTGTTGCTATCTGAGCCACTTAGGAAAACACAGATACACCTCTACAATGTCTGATCATGCTCTGGGCTGCAGTACAGACAAACCATCAGCAGCTTATAAGGAGGCCCAAGACTGATCTGTTTTAAGCATTTCATGGAGTTAAACACCCAGCTCCCATAGGCTCATTCTCTAAGGCGGATTTCAGATTCCCAGACCAAAGGTTGATACCCCTCTGCAAGTTTCACACGTGTCTCTGCAGGAAGAACTAAACTGACCTTCAATAAACACTGCTAAGGAAAGCATCATTCTGTCCGTGGCCACTGGCAATGCATTGGTCCCATGAGCCACAATATCAACCAACCCTGAAATGCCATAGAAGAGGTACATGGTGGCATGTTGCCAGTTCATCAAGTGATCCCAGTGCTTTTCCTCGTAATTATACAACTTCAGATGAGGTCCATCGGGAACAAACTGCTCGGCCACCATTCCTGCATATGAAACAAGAAGTATAACTATTTGTCCTGGTGCTGAAGGTATAGACTGATGATAAGTCTTTACACAAATAGTAAAGGCAACAATATATCCCCACGCAGCATAACATCAGTCAGTTTGGGGTTTAGTCTGGCTGCCTGAGGATTGTTCTGGGTGGTTGCTATGTTTTGCTCCCTTCTGCCCGGTTCAGCCATTCCCAATACAGTTTTTAACATGTTGTCCAAATACAAGTGAAAAGGCACAGAGGCCTCAAAGGTATTAATTCTACATAAATTTTCAAGAAAATAGGCAGTGGGTGGAGGAGAGATGAAATAAGTTGCTTTGCTGAGGGAAAGACCACAGAGAGAGCTCAAGCATATATTAAGCATCACATAATCCAGGGAGGAGAAAGCCAAAGGAAACCAGGCTTCAGCTCCACTCCTGGTGGGACTATTTGCCTCTTGCAGTTTCCAGCAGTGAAAAGGGGGACGGCTATTCGGTGCTGCTTTTTCCTTCACCCCCCCCCCCCCCCCCCCAAACAATTGTTACTGTGGTAGTTCTCTGACTGAATTTTTCAGCTGCCTTTCCCAGTGTTTCAAACATGAGTGTAACACATGCTAAAGTCCTCAAAAGAAAGATTTACCACTTCAGTCCCCTGCAGTATGCAGGATGGCAGAGTCTAGACCTAATTTAAAGGGCATTTTTCCTGTAAAGCCATAAAAGGAAATACCTCTACTGTGCAGAGTTATTAAAGGTCCCATGAGAGTGTACATCAAATTAGTATTTGAATTGCTGCTTCACCGCCTCCCTTACCTTGGCCCCTCGGTGTCTCGCTAACTAGCTGCAGTACTCCAGGAAGGGGAAAGCTGCTTTTAGATACTTCATATGATCAATGAAGTTTTAGAAGGGTTTAAAATATGTTATGCTTATAAAACATTAATTATATTGTTTATAAAGCATGGGCCAGCATCTTGCTGTATAAGTGGATATGCTACAAAGCAAATGCAGTGGTTTTCCACCTTTTTTTTCAAGTTTTCCTAACAGAAAAACTTCTGCTGCTTTTTATGTTTGTGCTTGCCAGGCTTCCTTGTCCACGTTTTTGACTGGAATTGAAACTACCATATGTTAAAATAATAGCTTTTTGTTTCAGGGTAAAAATAAAAACACTAGATGAGTGTTTTAGCTGCCCAGCTACCTCTAGACACTGGCTGGGAAACTTGCAGGAAAGATGTCCCCACTCAAACCTCAAAATGAACACTATTATTCAGGTTTTTATAATTTTTTTAAGACAATTTGTGTCCTACACCCACAACATCACTTCAGATGCATCTTACCTGATACTGGTACAACTCCCAGAGTGGAAGGAAAAGCAAGAAAAAGATTTTGACAGAGCTTGCACCTTGATTAGAAACCAGAAAACTCTGAACATCTAAAGAGTAGCTAGAATCTAAAAATACTAAAAATACTATTCAACTTGAGAACCACATGTGCTCAGCTCCTCAGGTCCCTTGTTATTTAGCTTACTTTCTTTATAAAGGTAAATTGCTAGTATACAGCCTGCTGGAATGCAAGAACTAGGCACAGCTCACAAAACCATCCCCATGGATTGGTACCCAGGCCAGTCCACAACAGAAGGACAAACAGCCCCCCTCATCCCCTGACACCACCCTGTTGCAACAGTCCTGCAGCAATAATATTTGGACTTCGGTATTTCTTTGTAAATATTTTCATTTTTGAATTACATTAATGAAGAATCATCTGAATTTACATATTTTATCAGTAACTCAGTGGAGGCTACCAACATCTGAAATGGTTGGATACAAAACAGAAAAGCAATTCCCCCACAGTCTGGTGCTCCCAATCAGCACATGAGAGCCCTTTGCCTAAATAACTTACTTGCCTCCCTGAAGTAGTGAACAGCATATGAACACTCAGATGGAGAAGCTGTGAAGTAGTCAGGAGACCTTAAAGCAGGTTCAGAAGAGCTCTATGGATGGAAACCATGTTACATTCATAACTATGTAGTTAATAGCAGTAGCCCCAGTTGTTCTTAGATTCATCATGTTTAAAGGACAAAATATTAAATGTTTTATCAGAGAAAAAATTTTAAAAAAGAGAAGTTTTAAAAGGCACAGCCTGCCCTGGGTCCACCTCACTTACCAATCAGGGCAAAGACAGCTTTGATGATCCCCTCAACAAACTCCAGGCGCTGAAATCCTGCCCTGGAACCAAGATAACAAGCATTCTTGTTTTTCCGACAGGCGTACTTCAGTGGGTATTTCACCGACCACCACAAGCCAAAAAGAAGGAAAAAGCTTCCAGGTAGGGCATGCCCTTTGAAATTGCCCATGGTTTTCTGCTAGAAAATACCTGAAGGTGAAACAAATGCAGATCAATTATGGTAATAGTAGGAGAATTCTGTGGGTTATAATTTTTAAGTATCTCCTTGCATAAATGAAAAAGGGTGTCACTGAATTAAGTACTGACACTTTATTTTAAAATAAATTTGGGTACATACCTTCCCTGTCTGTTCAAAACACCCAGACAGTCTCCCCAGGTTCATAGCTTTGCAGAACAAGAATAAGAGACACAACTGCAAAGCAGCTGACCTGACATGCAGCCATATGGCAAGTTAAGAGTGAAACAAAGCCATAGTATTACTATGTCATGCTGTTGAAGTTCTACTAGCAGGAGAGAATAGGAATATTCACAGTTTGGTTCTTTCATCTCTAGAGAGGTTTTTATGTTTCTTTACTCAACAAACAGGAATCAAAACAATACCTGACTGAAGGAAAAATGAATTGTGTACAGTTAAGATGGGTAACTAACTATTAACCAATAAACTGCATTTTGTATTTCAATACAAATGTCTCATTACAATTTGCAAATATCAAGTCATTCTCAGTATTTGATAGGTGAACTATGCACCCACAAGTATATCAAATACACAGAGTTATAAGGTTATTAATTGGTCAGGGTTATAGAGTCTTTGAAAAGCAGTGCCATTAATAAAACCTAGTAATTCCAGTCATCCCAACTTTTAGGAGAGTCAACTTATCTCCAATAGCTTCTTGATTAAAATGACAGTTCTAATATTAAATTGCAATTTTTCTTTAAGTTATAAACTGAGCTGTTGTGCTTCATGACCCAAAGGCATACTAAATCTTTGTATGGGCAACAATCAAGACTAACTACTTTATAAGTATTGGTAATCTGTACTTTCTGTGATTATCATTTCTGACTTAAAAATCCAATTGCCACACTACATTGGAGCCATCTGGTTATGAATAGAATGTAGAGGCTCTGGTATATTTTTCTTTTCAGTAAGTATTTCCTATGGTCAGCTCTGCATAAGAAGTTTTAAACTGTGGGTTGTGCGCCACGGAGTACTTGCAGATGGTTCACGTAATGCTGTCTAGTCACGTAGCGTGAGCCCTCTCCTATTTCTGGAGGCTAAACTCCACTGAAAGCATTAATTGTTTATTTTATTTTTTTTTTTTTAGAAGAGAAACTTTTCCACATGCACAGGTCCTGAAGCTGCCATAAGACTCTAACCCAGCTACAGGAGGAGAGGTGACCTATATAGCTACAAAGGAGAAGAAAAAACATATGACTGTTCATGCATAGCACAAGGCAGGTTTTGATTTAAACAAGGATGTTGAAGAGGGTCTGCCCCCACTGAGTGTTCCCTTCTCTTCCAGAGCTGATCTTTCTCTCTGTAAGGGCTGCAGAGGGGGCTGGTGGTGGTGGTAGTGGTGATGGCAGTGTGAGCTTTAACAGCTTTCCCTGGGTAAATGTCCCCTCAGCTGATTTCTGGGGAAGTATTACTGAAGTGCAAAGAAAAGGGAAATGTAATACTGGTTGCCCAAGCAAGCCCATTTCTGGAGGTGTCCTCGCAGGTGTTGACAGTGCTGGCATATGCATATTGAAGCCTGGAAAGAGAGCATGCCAGGATACCTGCACCAAGCCCAGGGAAGGCTCCCTGGTAAGCAGTGCCTGCCAGCTGTGGGGCAGCCAAAGGGGCGATGAGGGACGAGCTTACATATTCTTATGAAATGTAAAGGACTCCATTTGGGAGCCTGCTGTCTGTGACTCCTGCATGCCACTTGTCTCCTGTCAAGAAGACAAGCCCAGAGCTGCTGGGGGGGGGGGCTTTGCCTCGCCTAGTGGCCAGGTGGCCGCTCAGAACAGAGCTGCAAAAGGCATGATGGGGAGCAAGCTGTGGCAGATGGGGCAGGCAGCTCTCAGCACAGGCACCCCAGACACCAGGATGGTGATCACCACCTCCATCCCCACTACCAATATGTTGAATTAAGTTCTAAACCTTCTTGGGCTGAGCACATGTTAGTGGTGACAAATCAGCCTGCTTGTGAGCTAAGCATCTCCAATCCTGGCTCAGGGTGGACTAAGCAGGGCAGGAGGAGGAGGAGGAAGTGGCAGCCAAGGGTCAAGAGAGTCTTTTGCTGCCTCTTCTGTCTAGGGAGTTAAAGTCACAGTTAAAGTCCCACTGGGTTGATGCCTCTGTGTTTTATTTGCAGGTGGGGAAAGCACTGCTCGCTCTGGAGCAGCCTACAGCACAGTCAGGCTCTCAGTGGTGCAGCTGGAGGGCTCAGCCCCACAGGTTAGATCCAACCCCCATGATCTCACAGAAGAGGTACCTCATTTTGGGACATATTTAGTTCAAAGACTCTGACAAGCTTGTGCATCACTGACAGTAGTCCCTGTGCCATTGTTTGACTCAAAAAAGGGCAGTACTAACAGGAGATGAAGTTTTGGACAGTAGCCTAAACTTTGCTTTAAACTTTGAAATACTTCTTTTTCTTTGAAAGCCTTAATTTCTGTTTCTTCTAAAACTTGATGGCCTGAAAGTCTTTGCTGTCTTTTCAGACACGTTGGGTTTTTTTCCTTCAACGAAAGAAAGGAAGAAGGGAGGAGAGGGAAATGGCCTTTACTTACCATATGTCTGATCTCACTGACCACCATTCGTTAGAAAGACTTTATTTATTAGATATTTTATTATTCACCACAGGTACATAGCACTCCAAATGGAAAGATTTACCCTATACTCCACATCAAAGTGCGATACTGGATTAAAAATGCAAATTAAACCTATGAAAAGCCTTCCTCTAGGAGTGTACAGCTGCAGTAAGTGACAAATGAAAAACAGTGTGTTAATCTTGTTTGTAGTGCATGGTATACAAAACTTCAAAAGTAATTCTCAATCTGTAAATTCACACCTGGGTTATCTAGAGCTCTAATCACTGCAGAAATTTTCTGCCCTAAATCTGGGTATTCCATCAAGATACTCTGTTTAAAACTGTTTTTTGCCTTTCAAAACACAGGAAAATAAGAAAAGAAGACTGATAACATCAGCTACTGCTGCATATCCAGTATAAACCAAACAGAAACAGAATTTTTTACTGGTCTGTTGTGTTGGGGTCTTTTTGTACTATAAGCAATACAGCCACATATTAGTAGCTTTAGAGAGTTCATACAAAGCTGTTGGGGATTATTTGTAGAATTTCTCTAGAAAGAAATATGTCAGATCTTCCAGACAGCTGTTGTGGCAGATCTTTGTAATGTGGAATCTTAACACAGTCAGATTCAGAAAGGAGTTAAATGAATTATACTTTAAATCCTTAGCAAACTTGAAAACATCATGACAGAGATCACCTTAAACTGATTGAACTTCCCAATTAATGAATTTTCTCTTGTTGGGCCTAGGAGTTTATTTCAGTGAGGCTTGAAGTCAACTGCAACCACCCACAGTTTTGATGTGACTGAGAAGTTTTGCCTGCAAGTAAACCAGGTGATATCACATGGTTTGGGGGCTTAGTATGACTAAGCAGAGCCTCCCCTGCAGGAACATTGCTGTGGGGTGTGGTGCAGGGGTGCAGCGGGAGGTGGGGGGAGAGGAGGACAGGATGGCAGGCTGCTGCCTTTCTGTGCTGTGCTTTGGCATCCCCCTGTGCAGCCTGGGACAAAGCAGCTCCTGCCAGCTTTTCTGCACAGCTTGAGGGCTGACCAGTTTTTGGTATCTCAGATGCTATTTGTTGGATAAAGACGGCATCAGCGTGTTATGACAATACTTAATAAATCTAAGTGCTTATTTTTTACAGAGCCTTATCCCATAAGCTAGCAAACAAATCATTGGAGGACTGATGGTGCAAGATGTGCACATCCCAGACCCTTGTTTATCCTCAAGGATTTCAGGGCCAGGGGTGCTAGCAGAGCCTCATTCATGTTCTCAGCAGCAAACCTTCCTTGCTGCCCACCACCTTTCTAGAGCACATCATCTGACAGAGATGCAAGCAGAGAAAATCCTGAGGCTACCCCACAGCTGGGTACCACGAGGTCTGGGTTGTGCTGTGAGCAATCTGCTCACACTCCCTCCACTGCCCCTCAAAGCCAGCCAGTCGCACCAGGTGCTACATGGGTACCTGCAGCTGGTGACCTGTGTGCACAACCTCAGCCTTGTCCAAATCCTGCTTCTAACCCTTCCTACAAAGAGTCACGCAGACAGCCAGCATCACCTGGCCACAGCCCTTGCCATGGATGACAGGGTTTGACTTTCCAACAACTTTAACACAGACTCCCTGACCACTGCTGATCGAACCACCCCTGTCACCTGCTGTGTGCACCCCCAGGATCCCTGCAGGCTCACCCAGCTTTCCATGTCTCCACCCTGAAGCCTCATCACCCAGCACCTTTCCACCACTACGACCGGCAGGGAGGGTACCACAGGTTTTGGACTCTCACAAAGCAAATTTTGGACTCTAGATGGGAGACCCTCTCTCCCCACCAACCAGCAGGGTTGCCACCCCAAGGAGCCTGCCCAGGAACCAGACAATGCACATACTCCAGCCCAGATTTCGACTTTCCACAGCAAGTAGTCCTTGAAACCCTGCTCTTTGGAAGATATAGGGCACACTAGGAAGGGAGGCTGCTGTAGGGATTCAAGGGCAGCCATGGGCCTTATCTGCCCCAACCAGCCTCACTCAGGACCACCACTTAGGCCCCCCCTGCCCAGCAGCCTATGGTCAGAGGGGAACCGGAGAAAAAGGTAATTAGGTGTAATTATGGCAATAAACTCAATTGTCATGGTAGTTTATAAATTTTAAGTACCAGACAACATCTCTGCAGCTGCTTGGAATGGGGACCTAGAATAATTTACAGCTACCTGTGAATGTGAGATTTTTTTTTTTTTCATGTGCGAGAACTCCAAGCATGTTTTTTCTTGCAATAATCACAGAAAGCTCTTCATAATTCCAGCTTTTCCAGCAATTAGAAAGACACATAGTATTGCAAAAGTGTTTTAAACTCAAACAAAGAAGTTTTTTAAACTCAAACGAAGGCAATATGGGGATCTGCTGGCAAAGAGGGGATGAGTAAAGGCAGTTTCTAAGGGAGCATTCAAGAAAAGGTGTGTGGTTTTTGTGGGTATTGAAAGTTGCATTTTTAGCTTGAAAATTATCTCATGCCAGCAGAAGCATGAAAGAAGGTCAAGATACAGATGTACATGATTGAATTGAACATCTTCTCACTTTTTTGGGAGGAATGTTTCATAACATGTATCAGTTTGATTCCTGATCTCCAAAGGCTGCCTGTGTGGGGACCAAGGCAAGACTTGCAAGTGATACGGAGAAAGCAGCTATATCACCTATTTACTCAGCTTCTCAGCCACTTCTGGAAGAACTAGATTAGTTTCCCTTTTTTCCCATCCTCCCTTTAAAAAAAGCCAGGGGCTTAGGCTGCGTAACCTGTACTGGATGGGGACACAAGCAGTTGCTGAGCCAGAGCTAGCCCTGCAGCAGGCAGCTTCCCTTCACTGCACATTCTCCTGCCACGGCAGTATGCCTTGCAATTTCCTGTGTTTATCAAGCCCTGGGGAATGTTAAAATGGACTGTCAACCAGAAATGTGGTTTTTTTTCCAGAAATGACACAAGTTAAGAGGCCATAAACTCACTCTGCTGCAATGCATTCAGTTCTGATACAGAACCATATGGTAACAAAAGTTAAACCCAAAGATTAAACTTCAGGAAATTTACTGCAAGGGTGACACTGAAGGGATAGATTAGGAAGCAATGATGTGGAGTTTATAATATTTTATACAAAATGTTTATTTATCTATAAGAACCACAGGAATCGATCATGATGTCAACGAGAATAATGCATCCAGATAAGAGGAGGAAATAACACATTTGTTAACACTTTCAAATAAGTGCACAAGCTGTGATCACACAGCTTTTGCTGAAAACTGGAATCCAGCAAAGTTTAATGCATTTAAGACAAAGAAAATCACAGACAAGTTACTTCAGTACTAAAGTTTCTCACTTGCAGTTGAAGGTGTATTCACAAGGCAAGTGCCTATTACCTTGCAGCCTTTAAATTGTAAATTTAATTGTATCATGGAGAGCCACAATGATATGAAAAACAACGTCCGCTGTAATTACTTTGTTCACTAAATGCAGTACTGCTTTCATGTCATGACTAAAAGTGTTTCAGCAGCTACAGTCCTAGTTTCCAGATGAGATCACTGCTCTGGTGTTAAGGAAATACTCAGCTGACACGTATATCTCCTTCAGAATTAAACTGGAACAAAGTACTGCGTATGCTAATATAACAAAAGCAGGACTTCAGACTTCTTGAAATGATAAAAAATGATGGTACAGCCTTGATATTTTTGGTCTAAAGATGTGGGAGATAAAGATTTTCAGGTAAAAAAAAATAAAAATATCATAAATAAGCAGCTCTGAAGCCTGTAAGAGAAAAATTCAACCCTTGATAAAATCTTCAAGCCTGGAAGAGAGTGATGAAAAGCAAGGACCCCAAAAGGTAATGATAATAAATCTGTATACTGGCCTTAGAAAGGAGGGTCTCCAAGAAACAATGTCTTATACTGATGAGTATGGGCCCACAACCTGAACTACTCTACTTTTTCCAGTGCCTTGCATCTGTCAACAACCAAATACTTGTCCTTCTCAGCACTTTGAGTACTCCTTACTGTGTTTTTTCATCTCTCATGACCCTCAGTTTTCTGTCTTTCTTTCCCTTTTCGCTGTGCATCTGCTGACTCTGTTTCTGCTCCCATAGCCAAGAAGGCTATCTCCAGGGGTTATCCAGGGACAACAAACACTCCATAATAATCTTACCATTGGCTCTTGATACCAGAGCAGCTGCTAATTTTTGGATATGAAATTTTTGGTCTTCAGGACTGACAATTTGGAGACTTTTATTCAGATCATCACAAGTTCAAAAAACATAACACACACACACAAAAAATAAAATTGCATGGGCTACATAAGAGTAATTTTTTCCTATGAAAGATTCATAGTTTCTTTATTGGCCATAAAACCTGGCATTCCCTCTCACTGCCTGAAATAAAGGGTAAAATAGAATGGGTATGTGAGTAAACTATTGCAGGTATGAGAGTGCCATCTCCTGTGGGAGTATGTCTGGCTTCAGCCACTGCAGCCACTTCCCTGCCTGCAGGAGTCCAGCAGTAGCCACTGCCTCCTGTGAAGTGACCTTTCAGCTGTCCCCTGTGCAGAGCAGCAGTTCCCTTCCCTGTAGGGGTTCACAGCAGACTGCTGCCCTCAAAGCTAGGTACTACTGATGCATGGCTCCTCCCAACCCAGCAGACTAGAGCAAGTTTTTGGCTGTGTGCAGCAGTGGCTGATTACTGCCAGACAGACAGAATGGTGGAAGGACATTCTGTGACATCCCACTGCTGTGCTGCAGGAGCTCTCCACTGACATCCAAGACTGGTTCCCCTTCCAGTCCACCTGGTGCTGGGATCAGTGAGAGTTCTTACTGCTTCCTGATTTCAACCTGAATTGTGCCAGCTAGTGAAGTTCCTATATGCTCTCTTTTTAAAATCAATTCCTTTTATTGTCTCTACAACACTTGGAGTCACTTCAGTGAATGACCTCTGCAGCACCCTAGGTATTCCTTAAGGTCCATAGTCAAGCAGAAGTCACACTGCCAGTAAGAAGATTGCACCTTGAATACCCCACAAGGAGCAGTTTTGCAGGGTGTAATCCCTGGTTTCTCATTATAATGCCAGATGTGCTCACCTACATGAGCTCTACTTCCTGATAGCCATGATTGCAAAATGTCAAGAGAGCAAAAGTTTTGTATATCAACTGATGACGTAGACATCAAAGCCCAGCTCTGGGGAGGAAATCAAATAAAATATTACTTGGTTTCTGTTATCATCACTTTTATTGACCTCCCCTTACAGTGTCTTCACAGTACAGTCAGGGCTTTGATGGAAGGATCTAATAAGACAGTGAAACTTACAGGACCACTGGACTATGACAAATATTTGTAATAAATACTAATGACCACCTGGACTGTGACAAATCCTGCATTTGAGCGCATTACAGGGCACTTTACTGACTATTAGAAGTTGCTGCAATTGTTATTTATGTTTCCAAATGCTTCTTGAAGACAAAAAGGCACAAGCAAAAAAAAAGGGGTTTTACTGAGAAAAGTCAATGTTTGAGTGGTCTAAAATTGTATTTTCCTCCTGCAAGTAAGACAGATATGAAAGAGAAAAGTGAGGAGTTCTGTTCTCAGAGAAGGACAGATCTTCAGGTATGAGAGACAGAGCTTGCTCATCTCAATACAATTTATAATTCTTTGGTTGCAAGGATTGCTCCCTTACTATTAGTGACTGTGCAGAAAAGGCATTTAGATTTCACTTTGTTATGTACAGTACCAGATATTGGGGTGACTGAGGCCTTTGAATGAGAAATTGGAATACTACAAAGAAGACCCTCTTCTAAAGAATCACCAAACACTAACAAAGCAGAATGGTAAGCAGAAATGTCATGCTGTGCTGTGCATACTAGTAAGCTTGCATCTTAAGGATAGTCTCAAGTTAACAAAAGTGGGAAGAGAGCTCATCTCAACAAATGCACGAGTATTAATAATTCCCTGTTGGTGTTCCTAGGAAGGACTCAGTTTTCTCATCAAAAATTCACAAAACATCTCAATTAGCCATATGATGCTGATAACAGCTCGTAACTGGGCAACAAGCAGGAGACACCTGTAAGAGCTGAACTTCTCTTGTCCTCTGCCTGGGAGAACACTGGAAACCAAGGGTCCAGAATATTGACTTCTGGTGGGACACTGTGCTCCATTTTGCTCTCTCCTTCTGATGAGATCCAGCCTCTTCTTCTTGAATATCTGCTTTCTGAAGTTATTTGATTAAGTGATTCTTAACCTTCAGCCATCCTGTCTTTGGAGTACATCTAGGGGTTGTGAGCCCTCAGGGCTCTGAGGTGGCAAAGGAAGTGATTTAAAATAATGTTTAAAACTCATGAATTTGGATGCTATAACCAAAGATATTTGAATGTTTGCAACTTGTATTATGACAAGGGAAAAAAAATAATCTAAAAAGCTTTTTTTGTCAGAAATTTCCATAAAGCCATGCAACAGAGCAGAAGGTGGGATTTGGACTCCTGGCTGACATGCCTTTGTACCTGGAAGTTTTCTCTGCAGTCTTATCTGTTTGGATTGGGGTGTTTGATGTACTGGTTGTGAGAAGGGTCATCAAATGCACTGCCTCTATCAACTATTGCTTGGGGGGAAAGACACTTTCAAGAGCAGAAAGCTGTGTGGATCAGAAAAGAAAGCAAAACACTAACAAATAAACACTAATGAATAAATGGGAGTGTTGGCAAGGCAGTCTGTAACAGCTGGCAGAAATGGCTGTATAGAAGTAAGAAGTAAAAAATGGCTGTATAGAAGTAAGAAACAGTATAGTTTCTCTTTAAGGAACCACCTCATACTCACCAAATGGGAATTAGTTAGTGCTAATGCAATATTAGCAGGAGCTGAAGTGTCCTCCATAATGAACAGCTATAGTAGCAGCAGCTTCAGTTCCTGCTGACCCTCATATAACAGAATTAAAGTAGCAAGCAAGAATGATGCTATGGAGTAGGAGTTTTGTAATTCAATCAGACCAGCAGATGTAGCAAGGGGATGCATATTCTTCCAAAATCACTGGTATTACAGATGCTACAATCTGTATTATAGAAATGTCTCAAGTGCAAGGTCATGTGGGGAAAAAGATTTAGGAATTTTGCTCAGATAGAATTAAAATATTATATCAGGCCCTGATTTAGGCATAGATTGATTAGAAGGGACTGAGTCTCCTCTGTGTCTTCTGGAGCAAAGAGCAGTGCCATGGTTCATGCTGCATGAGAAGACAGGAGTGCCACAGTAGAGTGACACTCTACTAAAAATGAAGGTATTTTGAAAACAATGCTTGATTTTTTATAATCCCTGAATTTAGGAACTATCCTTGCTCATAGCTAGGAAGAGATGATCAAAATGCCAACTGTTGCCAGCTGCAAGTGAGCTTGAACATGTCTGGTGACATCTAACAAATAGAGCGGGAGACAGATGACAAGAGTTTTGACACTGACAAGTCTTGATTCATGTATGTCTTCAGACTGGAAACAAGGGGCCCACTTTTATGCTGCTGCACTGGCCATTTGCAGTACTGAGTAAAATAATATTTCCAGGACGATTTAATGGGCAAGAAGAGAGTAAACAGAGCAGTTTGCCTAAACACAGGCATAATTATTCAAGCTACTCCTCAAGGTTCATTTGACTTTTCTTCTCCAGCAGTTATTCCTACCCACACTGTCCACAACTGAGAGAAATCTGTTTGGTTTACCCAGCTCCATTTGTGAAGAGAAAAATACAGGAAAAGCCCACATAAGCAGCCCTGAAAGTGGTGAAAGACATCTGAGCAAACTTTGGAAAGGTAACTCCAGAGTCCATGAATTCACATCTAAAATGGATATTGAATACATTCCTTTTAAAAATTACAAAGTATTTACGGTGACTTACAGTACAACATATGCCATAATTTAAGGAGGTGTACAGAAACAGCAATAGAAGGTAATGCAAACAAAGTTATACATACTGGGGAAATCACAAGTTCTAGGTATGTAAATGCATAGTAATCGTCAAATATTGAATTTAAAAATGAAGAAGCATAAATGCTGTGGTTTTAAGTACTTTAGTTCCTAAGGTCCGAAATTTTAGAAAGCCACTTATCAGAAATATAATGAAATGTCAACTATTAAGTGTTATTAGGAGAGCAGAATATGATTTATTGCTAAAAGAAAAGAAAAAAAAGAAACAAAATGGAAAATATGCACTGACTTAAAGTGTTTTTCCAAGGGTTATTCTGTTTAGAAATAGAATAGAAAGGATCAGACAATCTAATTTTAGATTTTTTCTCATATAATTAGTAGTCATAGCTACATTTAAATTCTCTTGATTTTGCCTGGAAATTCAAGTTTGTATGTACATCTCCATTTGAGACACCCGAGAAGGAGAGAGGGGGGGAAAAAAACTATCACTCAGGAAACCTAAAACTAAACCGAACGTTTTATCCACATCCCTAACCCTTAATCACCGCTTTTGTTTAAATGCTCCGGATGCCTGCAAGGGCTACGGTCGTACTGGGACACCAACAAACTTCTCGAGAGCTATTTCTGATTTAAAAGTCCCGTCCTCGCTTTTTACCTCAGGAGTCCCCCTCAAGGACCGGGTTTAGGCAAACATGGAGTAGTTGTTGTCCTTTCACCCGGGAATATTTAACATCCCCCATCCCTTCCCCCCGCCGCCGCCCGCCCTGACTTCACCCCGCGCTGCCCGCTCCGAGCGAGGGAGACCTCGCGCCTTTCCCGCACCCGGGGCTGGAGAGAGCCGGGCTGCTCTTACCTGTGCCGCCCCGCTCCCTCGCAGCCTCCTCCTCCCAAACTCCTCGCCCCTTCAGAGGGGTTTCGCTGCTGGCCCGGGCGAGCCCCGCGGCCGCGGGACCCTCCAGCTGAGGTCGCCGGGAGATGCGCCACGGCCCCTCCAGATGTTTGCGGCGCGACCGCCCAGATGTTCCTCCCCTGGCGGCCCCGCGGGGGGCGGGCGGTTTCCTCCCCGCCTGGCCGGGAAGGACCCCGGGCAGGGCCAAATAAAAGAGGGCTCGGGGAAAGCGAGGCTTCCACAGGATCCGGTGCTGTCCGGTACCCGGCCCCCACTTCTGCCCCGCTCTCCAGGAACAGCCTCCGGGAGCGGGGCAAGGCTGGCGGCGGAGCTCACGGCCGGGAGTAGCAGCTCCCACTACCCCATGCAGGCTAGGGAAAGTAGAAAATGTAGTGAGACTTTCTGACACACAAGCCCTGCTTTGATCGCTGCATATAACAGAGGCCTTTTCTTATTTGCCTGTTTTGCCCCCCCTCCCATGGTTTTCTCCATGAAAATGAGCACCCATGGCTGTAATTCCTGTAATTTCACAGGAATGTACAGCAAAACCCTGAATCCCAAAGAAGAATGTCTAAAAATAAAATTGAAAGGATGAAGCCATAGTTTTATTTGCAAATATCATGCTGTAGTAAACTGTGTTAGTGGCAGTACTGAGTAATTCACAGTCTAATGAAAGTCATCTTATAGTGCACCATCTTTGTTACATTGGCCAGCAAACAATGAAATCTTCAAAACTTACATATGGAAAAATCCTTATCTGTGGTATTTGCCAGGAAGCTGCAATAACCAGGTTTTGAAACTCTCTTTAAACTACACCAGAAGCCTCCCTGACCCTTTCCACCTCTGTCAGCATCAAGCTCTTGTGTTGACAACCTCCCCTGTGGCTGCTGGAATAGCGAAGCTGAGATGCAGCTCTCCCTACCAGCTAGTCATAACATGGACTACATTCTGAGACACCTCTTACCCCACTCCCCCAACCCTCCCCAAGTCCTCTAACTTAAAATTTTTGCTTTTCAGGATCCCAAAGATTTTTGCTTTGGGAAATATGTGGATCAAGTTAACTCCATGTAAAGATTGAAACATAGATCAATGGCACATTTCTGTTCGACACTTTCCAACCTTGGTTATCTTCTCAGACAGCTCCATCCATGCCTGTCTCTTTACTATATAGTGACACTTTCACTATCAGATAAACAGTACTCCAGCAAATATCCTTAAGCATCTGGCAAGCAGATGCCTTTGCAGGTTGGGTGACGTAGTAAGTACAGAAAAAAAGTCAACTAATATTTTCCAGAAGGACCACCTCTTTGTAAACAGTGCTTCAGAAATCCAGTCTCTGTGGCAGTTGCTCGCCTTTCCTGGTCTGAGCGACTTCTTTTGTAATACTTTTTTAGCTGGATGCATCTCATATAATAACATTAATTCCTACCTTCTGTTGCAGAAGATTTTTCAGTTAGGCTGAGCTAAATCAGTCAGTGAAACTGATAATTGTAATTACCCCATCTATTTACCACCACTTTATCTTGGCAGTGGAGCAAAAATCACTTCTTGGGTTTCCTCACTTCCATCCATACTTAAGATGACTTAAAAGTGATTCTAAGTAATGATTTGTGTCTCCAATGTCAAAAACTTCAATTAGCATCCCAGAAACCCTGCAGGGATTCTGCACTTCTGCAAGGACATTTGCAGTGTGCATTAAAGTAACCACAGAGAAAAGCATATATAGAATATTTATAAAACTGTTAGGGACTGCAGAAAAACAAAGCATCCTTCACAATTTTTTACCAAAGGTCAACAAGAGGCCAACAGCACTGCTACAGTCAGTCAAGTTCAGACATTCCTTCATTTTCATCTTATTTTTTTCCTCCTTGGTCCAAAGTTAGGAAATCAATTCACTGTACCTGTTCAAAACTTAGGATACATGCCTGACATGCAGGCAGGCAATCAAGCCCTCTCTAGCTGGAGGAATAGAGCATCCACCCATCTCTGAAAGGGCTACATGTGCTCCCCAAACTCTGGTTGGTCAAAAGACACAACAAATTCTACAACACTTGTCTTCCTTGTTGGGGCAATATATTCTGAGAGTTAATACAAAGGCAAATACCTTAAATAAAATTTAAATACATAAAAATTAAGTAAAGTAAGTGAAAAAGACTTACTCAGATCACAGCTGTTCTTCTGCCTGTTCAAGACTGCTTTCTACAATAATGTTACTGTATGTTAAAATGACCACATAATGATACTGTGTATCCTCTCCAGCTCAGTAAGAACAAGCTATCAAGTAACTTCCAATAAAAAAAAATGGTGGTTTCTAAAGCAGAAAAGGAAGATTTTCTAAGCAATACAGCCTAGGTGCATCATTTATGGCTTCCTATTTGACAAACAAGTTTACTATTTCCATATGCCTTTGAGTAGTCCTGGCTTTTCCTGAAAAATTCTTTCATAATTAGAAATCCCTCCATTCTTGTTGGAGTCAAAGTAAATAGCATCCACAAAAATCATTAAGGAACACACTTTAAATAAATCTCCATTGGGCTTGAGTCCGCAGGATGCTTGCAAAGGAGTCTTCTGATAGTCATTTCTTTGGTTGTTCACTGCTGATATTGAACATTGCATCTGAAGCAAGTCATAAAACCATTTCTTCATCACTAAGCCTAAATGCTGTGAGATGATTTTGCAGGTAGTGCTTGAACCACTTTTCACAGGAGTTAACTTAGTAAAACATTAGAAGGCCAAATGTCTGTGACTCCAAGCCCCATAGGACTATTACATTGCCAGCTGAATAAGAGCAAAGCTGATTTTTAAGGTTGCAAATGCCACCACAGAAGTTTGAACTGTGGAATGACTTTCTTTTTACTATGCTTCAGCTCATTAAGCAAATTCTGAATCAGAAATTAAGAGATTATTCACACTGGGGAAAATGATGTGCACTAACCTGGCATCTTTCTGTGAAGGATGAACAGCAACAGATTAGTCAATGTCTGCAACAGAGTAACCTCAATAGTGTCAGGTTATGAAGAGCTCATCTGGTGCACTCACTCAGAGTCAAATACTAAGCCAAGCCCTAGTTTATCAGTTGTTGCAGAAATTGGGCCATGGAAATCTAAGGCAGAGGGCTATGGGAAAACGGGATAATCTGCTAGCTGAGGAAAGAAACGGCAGCTGCAAGAACTAGAGACTCTCCCTGCCTCTGTCAGGTTTCTTACTCACTCCTAGATGAGTTACCTGCGTGACTGTGCTTGGCTGATGGCTACTTATTTTGGCGCACCTGGTAGGAGATATCTAGATTATAGATTTATAGAAGCACAAAGCACTCAGAGCAGCAAATTAAATCTTCTGGAACAGTTAGTTAAAATATAAAGCGTTCTGACTGAAAGTCAGGGCCAACAGAGTACTCAAAAAGTTGCAACAAATCATAATAAAAAGTTCCCAGTTTCCTGGAAATAGTATCTCCTCACCTTTAATGCATGCTGTGATGTTAATCATATTTGCAAAACATTCAGAGGCTGCAGGAAACCTATCCCAGAAAATCCTCATGAAGAAGCTGGCAGGTCAAAATTCAGCATTCTGTCTGGGTTGCGTGATGATAAATGGGGCTCCTAGTCACACACTCAGTCCAGTAAATGTGGAGACCAACTTCATTCCCAGACGCTGTCCTGCATTTATACCAAATGAGGCACTAGTCCTGTGGGGAAAATAGTATGCAGTCAAATGATTAAATCCTGTCATATAATATGTGTCGCATGGTGGAAGGGAAGAGGGGGCTGAGCTTTGCTTCCAAAGGCAGTGTTAGGTTAAGATTTGTCTAGCTTTTGAGATTTGAACTTTGTAAACCTAATGGTGTTCTTTCAACTTTTTTTTTTATGATGCAACTTCCTCTTCCTCATTGTTTTGTTAATTTTTCATTCTCTCCAACTCATTTGCTGTGTTCAGCACGTACCTCGGGTGAGTCAGGAGAGAGGACTAGCCAGGGGAGGATATCAGGGTGAACAACCCTCTGGATAGAGACATGAGGCAAAAAGAACAGGATAAGAAAATTGGTCAGCTGAGCAGTGATATGAAAAGCACCAGCTGTAGCCCAGCCTAAGGAGAAAGAGGGGAAAAAAAGCTTTTTCAGGGAAAGGGAGAAAGTGAGAGGCAGGAGCACAGCTGTGGGAGGTGCGTGTGGAAGGATGGAGAGGTTGGAAAGCCAGTGTCACTGCACGGGTATTGCCTGCCGTGACCCTTTTCCCCTGTCTCTCCAGCAGCATGGCAGCTACCAGTTTTCATCCCAAGGGACACCAGGGCCAGAAAAGCTCAAGCAAAAAATTTCTACACACACATTTATCACAGACATGAAAGAGAAAAAGCACTAATAAGGAAACAGTCCACTCAAGCATCATGAAGTCTCTGTGTCCAGGCACAAAATTCCCTGGAGACAAATACTTTCTTTCCCCTTGGTGTCTGTGCTCCCCAACTAGGTCCTTACAGACACAACCACACATCCCATCTCACTCATACCCAGGAACTAGATCCTTCAGTCTCCTGCTTGACTGTCACTTCATCAATCTTTGCCCTCCCAAAGCACCTGAATTTATAGCACCCATGCCTTTGCCACCAACACAAAACACTTCTCACAAAACAGCTCCCTCCCAAAGGCAGCTCTGGGCTCTCTCTGTCACACTCTTTCCCAGGACATCCTAATCAGATGGCCCCAAACCCTCTGAGCTCTTTATCCCTGGCTTTACTGACCCTGCTCCCAGGCCAGCCACCAAGCCACAACTGCAGCTTCAGCATTAATTCACTCAACTCTTCCTTTCCTTTGCTTTAATCTAGGAGCCCAGGTGGTGCTGCTAGGGTGGGCAGAGCCACTTCCACAACACTGACTCCCACCTGGCCCTGCCTCTCCACCAGGTTTCCTACAGCATCGAAATTTCCATTGACCCATGAATTACTATGTATACATTGGCTCAGATGCCTCATAAACACAGACACACTTGAATGTTAGTTTGAACTCATGAGGTGATGTTGGATGTAACGGGATCGCAGGAAGTCAGCTAAGCAGCTTTTTAGGAACAGGCTGTGGTAGGGAAGCAGCGGAGTGACAGGGAGAAGTCTGTTTCTGTGCAAGAAAGTTGAAGGAAAGCAGAGAAACCCATGGGCAGCTTGAGAAATAGTAGTTTGTGGCCAAGCAGGGGGAGTGGTGAACAGAAACCTTCAGTACAGAACACTTCTGGGAGATGCATCAGTACAGATGTCTCATTGTCAGCACATGTCAGAATATATATACTGCGTGTATGTATATATATATATATTAAAAAAATATTATTTGGCACCTTAGTGAACAGGAACAATAAAAATGAAAATTAGTAAGCCAGTGATTGGTGTAAAAGGGAAAGAGGATGGTTTCTGTTCCTGGGTCTCCTGCTGAAGTTCCCAGCCAGAACATCCTCTTTCAATTGAAAAAGAAAGGAAAAATAAATCTATCAGCTTTGTTTTGACATTCCTGTGATTGACTTTGATTGTTTTAAGAAATTCAGTTGGGTTACCTCCTTTTTGTTTCTGAGTAAATGTATTTCTTTATTTGACAGAACATAGGAACTGATCCTGCCAACATGTCCATTTGTAATTCATTTCACAACCATGAGTAATCCTCCTGCAATTAGCATATTTGTATGTATTTGAAGAATGAAGTTCAGTATAGCTTTATATGTCTCCAGATTTCCTCTGAAATAATAGTGAGAGGCCAAGGACTGTAACTCCTGTTAATTGTGCAAACAAGCTGAGTGGTTTAAGACTCCCTACTGTTCCCCAGAAGCTTACTTCTGTCCTGCAGGCAGACATATCCTCAGAGCAAAGCTGCCCAACAGGAGTGTGTCCCTGCCCTTCACCATCACAGTTCTCAGCCCAGAAAAATACACAAACCTTCCCACATTGTTTGGACTCTGAACTGGACCAGCCGAAAAGTGTGTGGACTTGACTCACTTTCCTACGGACTATTGTAGAGCAGGGGTTGTGTTTGATGGAGATGTTTTTAAATGTATTTTAAAATATAACTTACTTTCAGTTATGTTGCATATCTTGCAACTTGCCTTTTTTTTTTTTTTGTCCTGTGTGACATAGGAGAACAGGAGAAATGGAGATTTTTTTTGTTAGTCTAGGCAGTGTGAGATCTGTGTTTGAAAAGTCAATCTGCACACCTGACAAGCAAAGAAGTCATAAAACTATTCACAGAAACCTGCATAGACCTGCTAAGTGTAACTTACATTCTGGAAGGAAGATGTTCCTTTTAAAAAAAATTGTTTTTAAAAGGAAAGGCTTTGATTAATCTTTCTACATTTACATTTTTAGAGTAGTATGTGCTGTTTATAAGAAAAAAATGCTATTGCTTTTCCTCACTGAGAAACTTCTGGCATCACATATAATTATTCTGTCAGAATAAACCTGTGGCAAGAAATGTATTTGGATTAGGGGAGGGCTTCCCTAAAGCTTTTTTGTATTTAACTTTGAAAATAAGGAAAGCAGGAGCAAGCACTGGGAGTAGCAGGTCCCTTAGTGATTATAGGGATATTTTGGCCTACAGAAGCAGCTCACCAACTATACACAAGTATCTGAGAAAGATTTCAGAGAAGTATGGGCAGACAACCCACCTTGGTGTGGGGTGGAAGCTGTTGAAGCCCAGGTCTACCACAGAGATGAAGAGAAGCTCAGATGGTTGTGCAGGAGGAGCAGCTCCCTGGGATGGAGCTGGGTGAGCTGTCTTTGACCCATTGACCCCAAGGAAATCAGCAGCCATGGGGACCTCTGTCCCTCTGCAAGGGCTGCTGCTCATCCCTTTTGTCCAGCCTAGGCTTTCAGTGTGCATGCGGGTGAGGGCACCCAGGACTATACCAGTAGCTCCCTGACTGGTTAAAGGAGGGGAGTGTGGGCTACATCCTGGAAATGAAGGGCAGAGGAAGAGGACAGTGGGAGGTGTGAAACATCAGCAGTGAGGAGCTTCTAACTAGTGATTCAGCAATACAGGGTCTCCAGAGACAAATCAAGGTCTTATGCTGATCATGGGATAAATACTGCAGTCCCTAATACCAAACTAAACTCTGTCATGGGCTTCCGTATGTATTTATTTACTTCATATTAACAAAGGTCACATGTGAACAACAGAGGACAAAATTTGACCATACAGTCCTGTGCTCTTGGTTATGGGTTTTTTTGCTCTTGTCTCCTGCTGACACTGTAATTAGTTTTAATGTCAAACTCGTGCTTGCAGCAGACTACAGTGCATGTTCTCACTCCCTATCGACAGACACCCTCTACTGGAAAATGGCTATAAATGTATCTAGCCATTTAATGACGAGAAGTGTAACTTCTAAGCAATGTGTTTTGCAACAAACGTGCAATTTTTATTTATGCTGTCTGTAGAATTGTAAAAATATTTTGACCTCGTCCCTAAACACTGGCATGTTTCTTCACACAGAGGCAGAAGGAGTTAGGAGTTACTTTTATCTTCAACCTTAATCTCTGAACTGTGTAAAAAACTTCAACACCTGCAGTAACCTTGTAATGCAGTAATCCACTGAGTAAAGTTTTGTTTTCTTTCTTCTCCTGCAACTGGCATCAAGCCTTGAATATTTCCCCTACATAGTCTTAAAGGACCCTCTTTTCTTGACTTCTTCATCAAGGATGACATGAGTCTGCCGCAGACTTCACAGAAACACTTGGACGTGTCATGACGGACAGGTTGGTTTCTTTAGTAGCCACTTTTGAATACATTGTTAAAAGAAAATGTAAAAGTGCACTAGTAAACAGGCTTTAAACACAGGAATTCCTGTTATTTCCCAGTAATTTCAAGAGGTGTGGCAGATATATTCCCTCAAGAAATTAAGGTCCCTAGTCCAAAACGTTCACTGAATCAGTGATATTAAGGAAATGATGATACTATCATTAGATGAAGTCCTGGTATCATTAGAATAAGTTCAGCAGGATACGGAGCAGATACAACTCTTTTTTTTCCTTTTTTTTTTTTTTTTTTCAGAAGTATGTGGTACCCAGTGCTTTCTCTTTTTGCATATTTGACACCAGACCAAAAAGTCTTGAGGTAAGTTTCTGTGTTTGAATGTATAGGTAGTGTATCAGTTATACATATTTCTCTCAACCTCCCAAGAGAAGAGTACTTAGTCCTTCGTCCCTTTCCTGAGGTTACCAATATAGGCACCAACTATACCCCATAATTTATCTCTATGAAGAGGATTAAGCTGGACTGACTGAAATCTTAATTAGATCGTAACAGTTCTAATTCCTGAATTCTTAATTAGAACTGTTTGCTCCTCTGCGGTGCCAGCTCTGAACTGTAGACATGGAAACACCCAGCTGCTTGCGACTTTATCATTGCATTGGTGCTCCCCTTTTCCATTAATATATTAATTTAAGGAATGACACATACTGGTGGCAGCAGCTCCACTGTGTCCCACCATCTACACCTTTGGTCCTTCCATCAGCACAAAAGTTTGCTAAAAAAACATTAAAGATGATACTGAGGATTCTCCCATCTTCTAGGTAGCATTTGGTAATGTAGGATTATGGCAGCAGCTTCAACACATTCACATAGTTCCTTCAAGTCACCAGCATTCAAGGTTTAGTCAAGGTCTGGATAATTTGATATATAAACCTCTTCTTATGCTGTCTACATTGCAAATAACAGAAAATAAGGTCCTGGGAGTTTGTCATGATACCTCTTTGTGAAAGGTGTGCATGCAGTGAAGTTCTGTGCCACTGCCAGTCCCCAAGCCATTGTGAAAAATAACACACAGACCCAAATTCTTCACCTTCAAGTGGAAGGAAATTTTTATCAGTCTTAAACAACCTCAACTCAGAATTGCTTTTGATTATGTAATCAAGTTGTAGTGAGTAGCTTGAATGAGTGATGAACATTATGGTTGATTTATGTTGACCATATAGTTGAGACCTGGATTATGTTGTTGTGGCACTACATTTGCTCCATGCAAAAAGAATTAAAGGAATGGAAAACCCATTTTCTGAAATAGCCTCATCTCCAGCTGTGTGTAGGTGGATCTTGGCACAATGGAGAAGGAGTTCCTGAAAACTTTTTCACATCCCAGATTCTGGGCTAACCTCACTCCTACACAGGTGAGAGCAGCCCAAAGTTACTTTGTTCTCCCTGAGGACCATTTATTGCTGATGGGACTTTCAGTGCAAAGGAATGCCCTAACCTTTCCTCTCTCCTAGACATAAACTTGTGATAACTGTAGGAAAGCTAACCTAGTATCATTCTAGCTGCTTTCTGACAACCAAAGTTCTGTATAGGAGTCCTCAGGGACTAGACCCACTAGATTTAAAATGCTTATGAGAGACATTTAAGATGTATTTTGTGCATATAGGAAGAACAGAATATCAACTGAGATCCCCCGCATAAAGGTCAAGGAAGGGTTGCTTTCCAAGGGTCCAAAACCATAGCATCCAATTCATATAATGGGATATAGTTGCAAGGAAGCCCAGAGAAGCAGTGCCCATGAATCTTTCTTCTCAAGCTTTGGAGCAAAAAAAGAGCTCCTTTTTGATACTTAAGTTATCAGGAATAGGACTAATTCATCAGACTGAGGACTCTTTGTAAGGACTGCATTGGTTTTTTGATGAAAATTCATATGTAACTGTCACAAGTTTTGTTGGTCTCAATACAGCAAAACTCTTATCAAATGGTTTAGAAATTGCATAAGCTGAAGCATTTGACTAACATAAAAGAAGGATAAGAATGCATCAAATATGACAGAATATCACTTCAGTGCTCCTTGTATCACTTTCTCCTGTTTTCTTTCTGGTCTCGGAGACAAGACACAGCTGAGAGAAATTATCTTTTTTTCAAAATACAGTAGAGACTGGGCTTGGATTCACAGGGACTCTACTAATAGGAAGAATATTATCTGTCAATCAAATATAAAACAACAGAGTAAATAAAAACCAACACCCTATGAGCAATGATTTCTATGATGGGTGGGTTTATTTTAGCATTTGTTCATACACAGTTACCTAAAGCTTTGGCATAACAGGTGCAGGCAGGGCATTATCTATGAAATTTGTTGGATTTCAAATTCACTTCTCTCATTCAACGACTAGATTTTGGCTGTGATATCTTTCTGGACATATTTCAAGACCGGTTTTTTTGTCAATGTTTTGGCAGATGGCTTTATAAACTCCAGGTCCCATGATTGTGATTCATTTCTCTGTGAATAATTTTGGTTACAAGGTTTGATTATATCTCTGTGTGATTTTATACTATTCATATGTAGACTGAATGCGTTCAGAGCCAGGGCTTGGCTTATCCAAATACCTTCTTTTGTACTAAAGAACATCAAAGTACAGATTAACATTTTCATTTTTTCATATTTTATATTAGGTTTCTTTTAAAATGGGTATTATATTCTTGTTCAGTTATATATATATATATCATGGTTGTTTTCTTTTATTTATGTGTTTAAGTATTTCCCATTTTTTTCCTAGAAAGGACTGTTGCAAGCATGTATATAACTATAGCTATTGCTTCATTTTGCCTTTGTGGGCTCTGGTATTTTAGGTAATAATATGTGATATGTTAACAAGAACCCAAAATTTAATCCATCCTCAAAACTATGCTGCAATTAAACAATACCTCAGAAGAACACAAGAATAAATATTTTGCTTTGGAAATGTTCATGTGAAAGATGAAGTAAACACACCTGACATTCCCTTTTTACCCCCCTCAGAAAACACTGTGGTATAACTGGATCTTGCTCTTGAAGTGCTTTTATGTACCCACTTCCTGACTTCCCACGGGGGCACTTTCCAAGTAGCCTGAAGTGCTGGTAAGGATGCACAGACACAAAGTGTTTTATCAGAGTGTGGTCTCCCACCCATGAAACAAAGCAAGCTTAAAATGTCCTTCACAGGCCTCTGAGTCATGTCAGCTTTCTACAGCCAGCCTGCTCCCACTGGAATGTCAGGCTATTTCTGGTGCCTGCTGGTTCTCATCTCTGGTAAAGCTGTTTCAGGTTTTCAGTATTACCTGTTAAGGAGCATTTTGGGAAATATTTTTTTTGGTCCCTTTGTCTTTGCTTCCCACCCACTGACTTCCTTCGTGTCCAAGGTTTGGACTCTGATGCAACTTGCAGCTATCCTACTCTTGGAAAGAGTGGAAAAAGCAAACAGTGATTGCCTAGGAATGGGTGTGTGTGCATAAAACATCCACAGCTATCCCCGCTGCTCTGGGAATTGGGGGTGGGAATCAAGGCAGTGACTATTTTTTATATCAGTCACAATCGAACTAGTGACCTACTGTGAAAATAAAAACCCTCTGGAGTCTTTCTATTTGTATATCCCAATTCCACTTACCGTGGAAATAAAAATATTGGCCATGCCATTGAAATGAGGTTCCTCTTCAAATGTTTACTTTCCTCCTCAAACTCCTCGTTTGTTATGGAATAACTGTTAATTTATGTGGGGAATTATTTCATTCTATCATGCAAGTTTCATTCTTTCTAAGTAATACTATCGTGTCAGACTACATGAGACTTAACTCGAAAGGGCTGTTGGCCCAAACAGGCATGATAGGAAGCAAGAGAAAACACTTTTAAGTAAATATTTTTTAGTGATTTAAGGAGGACAGTGCTGAGGACATTATTTGAAAGTTTCTGTTTCCAGAGTCACACCACGGGGCTGGCAGGACAGTTCAGAAAGAACATACTTTACAGAAACACTTTACAGGCTCCTCCTTTTGAGAGATGGAGTTCAGTGATAAACATTGGAGAAGTTTGCAGGGAGACCTGCTAAGCTGCCTCAGTGGCTTTGATGGAGATGCAAAACAGCAAGTCAGAGCCAGGCACACATAGGTTTTCTATTTTTGCTCCTTTTGGTGTTCTCTTTTCATCAGGTGTGGCGTACATTTATGACACTAGTATCATGAATACAAGCTTTTTGAAAATTCTGCTGGGGTGCAGTTGGGCTTGTTAAGTCAACCTGGCTGGATAACAGGAAGATGAAGCTGATGCTCTGAAATCCAGGCAAAGCTGATGCAGCCACAGCATTTAGCTCTCATGAGATGTGAGAGCAGGCTTCTACATTAAGGGATTTATGTGAGAGGTTTTATCTGAGGAACTGGGGCATAGCTGGCCATGTTCCGTTCTATCCAGGTCTATTGTAATGCAGTCTTCAAATGAGGGCTATAAAAGGAAAGGTGTCTGCATGGAAGTTTTGGCTGGCAGAAAAACTTCGTGAAAATTCAGTCTGGATTGGGGAGGACAGAAACTATGCAAAGGAACAGTATTTTTCAGTCAGATTTATTAGTTTATAATATATGTTATCAAGCAAGAAGCATCAGCAAGGGTTCAATTGCTTTCTTATATATCCCCTAAAGCTCTACCTAAAAAGTAAAACAAACCTTTAATGGAGATAAGCGTTACAAAGTTTTAAGTGTGCCTTAAGCTTTTAAAAAGGTTGAACATTCAAAATTAAGGCTCTATAGTAAAATAATAAGATATTTGTTAATTACAGAAAATCACAGGAAGAATACCCAGCAGACTTTGACTTTTGCTGATAACTTCATTAATCTTCACTCTTCCCGGACTGTATTATCCAAAGCAAGCTTTCTGTATATTAGGCCTGGGGAAATTGTTCTCAAACAGGGCAGGATTCTTCTCGGCAGGGAAGACTTACTTGTTGAAGAAGGGCATGGGTGTGGGGGTGTGTGTTTATGAGCATGTGGAGGTGGATTGCCTCTGCATAGAAGGAACTTTTGCTTATAGTTGGTGAGATTTACACTTAAGTTCAGGAGATTTTCAGCCAAAGGAAACAGAGTTTTCCTAAGTACTGCTTACTGTAAACAGAGTCAGTTCCAAATCCCTTGGTTTTACCCTTAGTTCTAGAAAAGGGAAAAAGGGAAAAGGGTTGCAATGCCTCACCCTGAATGTGTGGCAGTACCTTGGAGAGATTATATAGAAGTATGAGAGGCAGAACATCTCTATTTTTACTGGAGAGTTTTCAGCAGGGCTCAAATTTTGATGAGGCAAAACTAGAGGTGTAGCAAAAGAGGTTAGTAGTTATGAGGCAGGACTATAAATTAGTAAATGAAGAGTGGTAAGGCCACAGAAGAAGCAAAATGATGAGATTAGTTAACAGAAAGAACTAGTTGTGTGACTGGGGAAATGGAACTGAGGATACAGGAGAGGGCTGAAATATGCCAAAGAAACAAGAGACATATTCTACAGTGACAGGGAAAGCAGAGAGAAGTGAGACATCAGGGAGGCATAGAAGAGAACACGTGGACTTCTCTTCTATTACTTATGTAAATTTGAAGCGGGAAATTGTGAAAGCAAAAAGATAACTGTTTCCAAAACAAATCTAAGTGAATGTCAGGGCAAGGAAGCAGGTGGCCACATGGTTTATGTATACTTTTTCGTTTCCAAACCTAACAATAAGCCTGCTTTCAATTAAAACAGAAACATAAGGCTTTGTATGACTTTTCATGGCTCTGTAATACATACGTGCTCTCCTCTTAAATGAACACATCCACCACTGTCCTGCCAAAATGCTAAATATGCCTGAAACCTTCTTAAGGTGGTTAATTGCTAACTTGGATCCTGCTGCAGATACACTCCTCCTATGACAAAGGTCACATTCCTAAAGGCAAAAGTAAAGACAGGAAGGTAGTAACATGGTGTCAGTGATGCAGTTGAATTTTACTTTTATTTTACAGGTTAGGGTTTATTCTAGCTAACAGGCCTCTTCTAGTCAAAACAAAAGAATAATATTCTTCAGGGGGAGTGTTAAAATTCATTATCTCAAAATGTTCTAGCTGCCTGTCCATAAATATCCTTTCTCAGTGATTGCTTGTGATGGAAACTGTTCATTGTGTTTTGCAGGTACAACTTCTGAACCTTCATTTTCTTCCTGTTCTCTCCTTGGCTCTGATTTCTCTCCCATTCTCTTGTGAGGCTTGCTTTTTCTCAAGTGCAATCTTTCTCTTCTCTCCTTCATGCCTTCAGGTTGCTAAAAGACAGGGAAAAAAATAGCAGGGAATTAAAAGCAACTCCTACATGAACAAAAAAGCTATCATTGTTTTATTTCACTAGTAAGGTTTAATAAAATACGCCAGTCACCTGCCTCAGCAAGATCAGCTTTAACATGACAGTCTCAAATTAAAGGCCTCAGACAGTCACCCTAAAACTCAGCAAGAGGCAACATGCTTTTGAATGTACTGTATAGATGGTAGGAGGCTCACCTGCCTGGAGGACTTGAGGGGGAGAGCAGGAAGGAAGGAAAAGGGACAGGGCTCTAAGATTTCAGCCCAGACTCCATGTTTCTGTCCTTTCACATGAGCCATCTTTATGTGCCTGAAGGCTGTTCAGTGCTAGCTGCAAAGACCTCACTGAAAACAAGTGATGAAGGTCATGAAGTGTCCTCAAAGCCATGTTTATAGGAGAAAAGCAATATGCAAGGAAGGAGATTAAATGGGATTACCCTTTCACCACTTTTAACCTATGTGGTCATGGTAGTTTGATTTGCACTCACAGAGCTCTGAAGGAGATACAAGTTTAAGCCCATGCTCAAATTTCCTTTCAGATCTCTTAACACCTATAACTCAACTCGTCAAGATTCTCAAGTTTTTCACATCTCCCAAACTTAAATGGTGACTGAGGGAATGACAATTTGGCCTACTTGAAAGGTATATCAAAATATAGCCCAGCACACCACACTGCAGATGACAAAAGGGTACCAGAATCCATGATTTAAACTGTTACTAAAGCCATATTTAGTGCATTAGACTCACTATACCTATCTCACAATTATTACACACTCACAGATTTTCTAGCCATGGGCACTTTTGAGAAATGACAAATGAAAAACCAGACAACCACTGGTGAGGGTTGGCACATGGGACGATGTGAAGTTCCAAATGAAATAAATTCTGAGTAGTTCCTGAAGGGGAAAAAGATTAGAAAATGCACTTAAAATCTTAACAATGGCATAACAGAGTTGTCATCACTGGATTTCTCCATATTCTTAGAGGACTGGGCATGCAAGGACTACAGTTGTGGGAATGATCATGTATTGATGCTGCTTGTTGAAAAGAGATTTTTCTTCTCGCTTGTTGCTGCACAGAGGGTCTGCAAAGACAGCTGAAAATTACTTCTCCATACAAACCATCGATGTCAACAAATTGGAAAACAAAAAAGATACTTTCTTCTGTTGTTATTTTGTGCTAATGTGATGTGATATTCAAGCACAGGTTTTTCAATACGGTGATTGAATCTTACAGTGCTCCTCTGATACTTTAAAGTGAGTTAGGGTCTATTACCCTTTCTTCCATTGTACGATACACCAGATATTATGTATCATCATAATAAAAATGTGTTAAAGTGTCGTAGACAAAAGGTTGCTATTGGCTACTTCATCAACAAAAACCATACAGAAAATGCTCATGCCTCAGGGCAGAATGATGGTGAGAAGAGAAGGATGAAATGGGGGGAGAATGTCCTGATGTCTGCATTCCATTACAGTGAAAATATGTTCAGCCACTTATAGCAATGGCTGCTGCTGCAGCTGTGTGGTAACACAGAAGAAAGCAAATGGATGGAATTCCAAGGGGGAAAAGAGAAGCCTCTCAAACACCACAGTGACAGAAAATCTTACAGATAATACAATATACTGTTAAACGAGGTCAGAAGCAGTAAGAGAGAGAGCTGGGTCTTATGGCAAAAGTGAAGCAAACCTGATTTTATATTGTCACATTTTGTTGGCACAGTTGTAGAAACGTCTGAAAACAGAGGTTGCCACAACCAGTGTGGTGTCTCATTTTCAAGATACACAGTTTTCAATAAGTCTAAGTGGTAACACTACATCAAGAATTCTCATACTAATGATAATATCACTTCAACCTTGTTTGTGCTACTGCAAGGACCAAATAATTTGGGAAATTCTAATTCAAGTTTATTTCTGTTTTTCCGTCAGCAAAGCCACAGCAATTACACCAGGGATAAAGCTGCCCTGCTTGCTGGTTGGGGGGAGTGGATTTTATTTCTGAAGTGACCTTTAGTTGGTTGTTACCTACCAAAGAAACTGAGCGTTTGCTTTTGAGACGCAATTGCTTTTCAAAGGACTCTGCAAATTCCTGGGTGGAGTCTGATGTCGTCTCTGGGCATGAACTGTCTGTTGAAGTTGTTCTGATTGCCTTCCTGTGGCAGTGGCATTTGACATCTTGGTCTCCTTGAAATTCTTTGGAGCCCTTGAGGTGGCCTGAAGATGAGTCTTTGGTAGAAGCATGAAGTCGTGTTGTATGGAGGTAGGAAAGCCTGGCCTGAAAAACAAGAGGTCTTTGTTGAGTATGGGAGTACACAGGGCAGATTCTTCCTGCCATAGAGCACTGTCTGAACAATGGTGCAGAATGAAGGACCTTGCTTAGGCTCCTGTATCTTTACTTTTATGTGCAGAAGATTCACACCACCAAGAGTTTGCTTTCCAGAGGTAGCAGCAGAATTTGCTTTTATCCCTGTTCTTGATTATCTAAGTTTTGGCACCCAAATGAGCATTTAAAATGCAAAGGGTGCTGGGTCATCTTAGTGCTCACTGACCCTAAGGAACTGGGACCCTTCATAACCTCAAAAGCTCAGGCTTCACATCTGGAGGCAGGTTCTAGACAGGACTCTCAAAAAACAAAGACCCAGTCTTTCGTGGCCAGGTGAGCCAGATATAGGCTTTGACGCGCAAGTGCTTCAGGTCTTATCAGATGTTTGCGTTCATTTGAGTTTGACAGCGACCATTTCTAGCCCACTTGTGGCAAATTTTCAGCATGGCCTACATGCAGACAAGATGCTCTATTGTCCAGGTTTCTTTGTCTGATGGTTTCTTGGGCACATTTGTCCTGAACTGATGAGGGAACACTTTCAGGGTACTGAGGAACACATCCCTAACAGAGAAATGGGAGGAAACAGGCTTCCTACAATTACATTTGAAAGGCTAAAGTGGGAAGGGAGTAGATGGTTGTTTAGTTTCTGTGTTGTTCAGTTTTCCCAGGCCTGACATGCAGACAAAAGCTATTGATCTGCATCAGCTGTGTTTAACTGAATGTCTGTTCAGATGTTCTGATACAGTACTGTGTCCTGTGGAGTCATGTATTGGTGGTTTTAGAAATAGACAGACCTGTACAAGAGATAGGTGAGAAGTCCATCACACCAAGCTAAGCATGCCCCAAAATCTAACAGAAGTTGATTATTTTTCAGGATGAGTAGCTGAACACTCACGCAGGTAGTGAAAATTGTGAGCGAGAGATGGGAGGTACCAAAAATGAGACCTCCACAGGCGTCAGGTTAGGGTACTCCAGGCACCTGGTTGCTGTATACATGTTTGAATGTGTATACACTTCCTATAAGTCTGGTGCTAAGCCTTCAGCTACTGAGTAACCCTGAGAGGTTCTGCTGGCTTCAAGGGAGCAGTGATTGTTTATAAAAACTGAAGGTCTATCTCACGGATGCTGAAACACTTTCTAAGAAAATCCAGAAGAAAACCATACACTCACAGTAGGGTACGCTGGGGAGCTGGGACCTTCAGTTTGTTTTATTAACAAACAACAGTGGAAAGCTAAACCAACTTGGTATAGTGGCCACATGAATCTACGAACCATGGGCTGCAAGGGATCTGAAACATCTCCTGTATACATGTCTGTTTACTCTTGTTGAGATGCTATTATAAATGTATTGGCACAACAGGGATCTATACAGCCTTTCTCTAAATAGTGAAGTTGTGCACCCATCGATTGAGACTACATCACATCAGACAGGCTCAATGAGAGGTGCTAAAAATAATAAATCTTACACCTGACAAGCACCTAATACTGAAGGGTTTTCAGATCATATGGCACTGGTTCATTTCTTTTCCGGACATAAGCTTACTTCACTACCTAGTATTATGGACTGCCTCTGAGAGTGATAGTAATGATTTCTGCCATACTATTTTAACTTTGGTGTCAAACCAATCAATACAGCTGTAATTTCTGTAAGGTCATATTGTATTGTTGTTTCTAAAAGCACTAGAGCAATCCCATTGTGGTTGAGGGATAAGAGTACACACACCATGTCAAGCTCAACAAGCTAAATGTCTTCTGTGTCATTTTAATGGCATCAGCATACATTGTTTCCTGGAAATAAAAATTGTCTCACAATAGAACTCACTGGTATGCGTTCTTAGAGGGTTTGGGAAAAAAACCAAACAAGATGAGGATGACTGAAATGGAGGATGGTATGCTATCAATCCTGTTTTGCAATATTTTCAAATGTTTCATTTTACCAAGACATTGCTTTTTAGTTTCCCTTCACAGACAGAATTATAGTTAACCCCTTAACAAAAAGACTGTATTTCACATACCAGCTTTCCTCTGAAATGTGTACTTTCTTCATTGAACTAAGGGTAAAGCTACACGTACATACCTATGCAATGGCATTACTGTGACTGTGCCTCCTCTCACAGTATCTTTGCATCATACATACCACCTTAGCCAGGAGGACAGCATGCTCATGCATGTCAGCATGTTGCTTTTATAGACACAACCCTACAGAGAACAAGAGCCTTAACACAACTGCTCAAGTATGAACACTTCATGGCTTATAGCTAGCACAGTACCTTACTCTTCTTTCATTTAAGATTGACTCAGTGGAGAATGGAAAGAGTTATAAAATGAAGTTCAGCAATGAAGCAGATCTGGCACCAACTTTAGATAAATTCCATGTGGCTTTCTTCCTGTTTCTTAGATGTAATACATACATTTAACACATGCCTTCAGTGCCAAACTGATTGCTTGCTAACATTGTAAATAACAGCCTGAAGACTGTTTTAATTTATGTTTCCCCTCCTGAAGTCTCAGCAGCTGCTGTCAAGAGATTGCCTCTCTATCTACACACTCTGGTGTCCACCCACTGCTTCTATCATGCCTTGCCAAAGGTCTCTGAGCACAGTCCCAGTATGTGACCCTGTCCTTGCCCCAGCAGCTGCCTTGTGCCTACCTCTGATGTCTCTTTAGGGAACTCCCCTTGGTCTCTGGCTCCTAGGACCTGACCTTGAGTAGTTCTTAAACTGGTGAAGTGGGGCAGAGGTGAAACAAGGGAAAAGGCATGGGAAAGACAAATGAAAAATGCTGCCCTATATCAAAATGGGAAATTTTTGCCAGCGCTGGGAAAGCCCGAAGCAGCAAGCACATTCTCAGGGGTTGTTTCTCCTTCCCTTTAGTAGTCCCTTTTTCTGCTTGAGCCTTTGTATAAAGGCCAGTCATGCTCAATGTATCTATTTACACAACAGCTAATCTTTTGCTACTCACTCATCTAAAACACACAAAAAGTACTCAAAATATTTCATGAAATTGATGTCAATAGAATTTGCCTATTCTATTTCTCAGTTTCTGTTGGAGACAAGGTAATTGCTTTCATCTTTTGGACTTGATCTGAGGGCTTACACAGCTGTCAGTAAGAAAATTAAACTTCAGTGTGTCAGCATGAGTGTTAACTGTTTGCTGAAGTTTACACAATGACCCCTACATTTTAGGAATATTTAGGAATATCTGACATTCAGATGCTGTCCCATAGCTTCCTCTCCTTCTGAGAAGCTTATAGCTAAGCATATATTCTTTAAAAAAGTGTTGTCCTAGGCTTCAACTGATCTGCAGTAACAATATTGTGGTAGATGTTTAGTCTGACTGTAGTTTAAATTAAATGTTAGTAACTTCAACAGCAGTCATTTGTTCCATTCCCACTCTCAGATGTTTCTTAGATTTTCTCCTGTGAGTAGCAATGTCTGCTGGAAGGTGCATACATTTATAGGGTTCTAAAGCTCTTAACAGTGCTTCTTTGCCTCCTATCTTTTCCCCACAACAACATCTCTGGGAAGTAAGAAACTGTCCTGAACCAGAATGATGGAGAGTAACTAGAATTTGTCAAGGAAAGTCATAGCTGGAGGCTTCAAAAAGATTATCACAGTTAATGTGTCTAAAGTTTGCCAGGGGAACAAGTTAGGACTAGGAATGTGATTCTCCCCCTGTACTCAGCACTGGTGAGGCCTCACCTCGAGTCCTGTGTACAATTCTGGGCCCCTCACTTCAAGAAGGATATGGAGGTGCTGGAGCAGGTGCAGAGGAGAGCAACGAGGCTGGTGAAGGGACTAGAAGGAAAGTCTTATGAGCAGAGGCTGAGGGAGCTGGGGTTGTCTAGCCTGGAGGAGACTCAGAGGGGACCTTGTCCCTCTCTACAACTATCTGAAGGGAGGTTGTAGTCAGGTGGGGGTCGGGCTCTTCTCCCAGGCAACTAGTGACAGGACGAGAAGGCATGGCCTGAAGCTGCGACAGGGCAGGTTTAGGTTGGATATCAGGGAGCACTTCCCGACAAAGAGGGTGATCAGATATTGGAATAGACTACCCAGGGAGGTGGTGGAGTCAGCGTCCCTGGATGTGTTTAAAGAAAGGCTGAATGTGGCACATAGTGCCATGGTCTAGCCAATGTGGCGTGTTGGGTCATAGGCTGGACTCGATGATCTCAGAGGTCTTTTCCAGCCTCAGTGATTCTGTGATTCTGTTAACTAAAGGAAAATAAAATAGATTACTTAGTTTTCCCTAGGCAATTTTCACATTCATTGTTGGCCCATAGCAGACAACTCTGATGCTTTTCAGGGGGGTGGAATTGCAAGCTTTAGTCTGTTTTTCCAGTGACCCAGTAAAAGATGAATATAATTTTGTGTTTCCTCTGCAAAATGGGAATGACAACAGCAAAAACATTTTTCAAAGCTCATCTCAATAATGTTTGTGAGGTATACCGAGATACTGGGGGGAAAACAACAACAACAATTGTTGTTAGTTTGGGAGTTATTCTACAAAACCAAAATGCTCCTGGTGCAGATGCAGTTCATGTGGGCAGGACTGCACTGTTGCTGATGCACCATTTCCCAGCCCTGGATATGAGGCAACATGTGCTGGCAGTGCTTTTTTGGCAGTACCATTATTTCTGCACAAGGAACTTTTGCCAACAACTGTGTCATTCAGAACCTGCTGACTTGGTTTTCACCCAGACAGCAGAGTTACCTCCATTTATGATGCTGAGACATCCGAGCATATCTGAGAAGACAGGATACACTGTGATCTGCTGTGGAGGTATTAACTCACAGAAGAGACCAATCTAATTTTAGGTATTATTCTATTATTCCCCCTGATTAATAGCACTGTTATGATAAAAAGAAGACTATTTTTATCTAACACAGATAAGTTTTTTGAACCTTACAGTAATTATAATTTCTAATAATTAATCTTACAGTAATTATAATTTGTAATAAGTATGTAAAAAACACAGATCCAGGTGCAATAGCAAGTTGTTGCTCTTAACAAGGAGATGCTCTTTCTGAAGGTATTTCTGAGGAATTAGAGTTCCTTTGTTCAACTTCTAGATTTGTTTTAAGACAACATGTTTTAGTGCTCTTTACTACCAACTAGTCAGACATTTCCAAAGAAAAAAAGTTTCATCTCAAAAATGTATTCCTGAATCATAAAATGTCAAAATAAATCTTCCCTTCTCATTCCTCCAGTGAATTTCTAGCACTGAGAAATAAAGTAGTTCAAATTTCTCTCTCTTGTATGACACTACTGGAGCAAGACAAATTTGTGTGCAGCATTAATGTAAAGGCTAGACATAATTAAGTGTATTGGAGAACTCATTGAATAGCAATATTAAAAAGTCACAGACTTCTCTTTCTTCCAGCTAATTTAATCCAAGTTCTAGGTATGGACACAACTATAGCAAAGTATTTGAATAGCTATTAGCTATGTATTTAAATAGCTTTTGTATGAATACAATAACGTGCTTCAAATGAAATATATGTGTACACACACAAATACACAAACAAATATATATGAAGATGTGTTCAGCAGCTTTCTGAATGGAAAGTGATTTAAAGTACATTCTTACATTTCAGTCTGTATTGGTGCCTAAAGAAATCACACATGCAAAGATCTCTGAAGGAAAAATTAAGATACAGTAAATTTTAAAAAGGATAATTAATAAATGTTCTGTTTCCAGGCATTCTGATGGAATCCAAAAGCAAAGCTCTAGTTCAGAGTCTGTCTTGCAATCTGTGACCAAAGTGAAACATAACTGTAAATAACTAATGTGGCTGATCAGTTCAAAACTAATGAATGAAGAGTACCTCTCCAGACTGTACATGAATTCAAAGAGGGGAAGAGTGGGTTTGGTCTGTTTGGTTTTTCTTATCCAAATCTTTTGAAAAAGAAAATCCCACAGCTTAAAACATGGCAATTCCAGTGGAGGAGAAATTACAAGGTGAAAATAACATGGCAGTAAAGAAGTTTGGAAAACATTAGCTGTTTGTACTGAATGTAATAACATTTGCTTTGTTGCAGCCATAATGATCTAAGGATATAATTGAAAAATGGCTTGTGATGAAACATAGTGTCTTTGGTAAGCCAACTGATGTAGTTGGGAAAAAAAGAGATTGCTTTGGACCACATAAACATTTTTTTAGACCTGAAATAAAAGCACGGTCATCAAGTAAAGATCAGACTGTGAACAGCTGTTTTCAGTTTAACTTCATTTTGATAACTGGTTGGACAGTTGTGCATTAAAAGCCTGCTTTTGCATGTGAACCCTGCCCCTTTCCCAACCATTTTGCTCATTTAAGAATAAAGAACATACTTCTACCTTAAAATCTTACTTTGCAATATAATAAGCTTTGTTATGTGTTGCATCCTTCTTTTCAGAGTCATATGTTTTAAACCAGGGAGGACTGAATCCTCTACCTTAAGGTAGAAGTTACACCTGCAAGGAGCTAGATCCCAAGCAGTAAAGCATATAGCTTCCTGGAGACAGTATAGTTGCAGAATTAGGTCCAAACCCCATGAACACAGGTGAGGTTATATAGTTTAATACATGAGAACAAACTCATTAAAGACAGTGTTTACATATACCTGTTGCCAAAATGGTTTGATCTTTGCCAGGTTGTGCCGAGCAGACACAACAACATTGTAATACACAGTTATGCAGTTATTACACCCTTTTCCTTACATTTCTGGCTCTATCATTGCTTATCTTAGAGTTTGCCAGTTTTCTTGTATTCCAAATGCACCGGAGGTCTGACCCTGGCAGGCAGTTAAGTTCAAAAAGCAACTAGCTGCTACCAGTAGGAACTGAACTTACTTGGCAAGGTGAACCATACTCATCCTCATACATCTATAGGGCCATGCCCCTGGGAATGGCACTTATATTTATATGTAAACCACTCACACAGAGAGAGAAAACTGCACACAGCTCTTACCGGAAGGGAGGCTCTCCTTTCATGAAAGGGTCGTGTCTGATGTTTCTTGTAGCCTCTACCCTCTTTCTCATTCTCATCAATTAAGTTGTGGCCCCAGAAGCTGCTCATCCATTTTGCAAAGGAAATGTCATCATCCTCTTCATATTCCATGTACAGATACTCCAAATGTGGGGGTGGTCTCCCAACCAGACAAGGAAAAGCTAGGTCAAACGCCACCACCAAGCCAATAGCCTCACACTGTTCTGCCAACAAGATGAAGCAGAAACACAGTTTCAACCACTCTCTCTGCACTCCGTCCCCTAAAACGTGTTCCACTGCTGCCTGTGGCACTGTCTCAACATAAAGTCAATCCTTTCTCATCTCTTTTCAACAAGGTTTCTTTTAACCTTTCCGTTACAGTGATGTTCAATATGACACTGCCGCAGGGGGCTGGTGGGAAGGGAAATGTGTTGGCTGCTCCCTCTGTTGCTGTTGAGTGCACCAGCTGTCAATACCAATGGAGAACTGCCCACAGTTACATGCCTGGGAGGTGCGTACATAAAGCCAAAGTAGGCTTGTGATTCTGAGAAGCAGAATTGGCATATTGATGGTGGTCAGAAACTGGCACAGTTGCTTGCAGAGGCCTAACTGGCTTTGTGGGAGGACAAATGGACCACTCTTCCCGTGCTGTCCTCCCTCCTGACTTCTGTTGTCTCTGTTCTTCCTTCAGTATTTAGAAAACCTGGTGTGTCTAGGTAGAAGAAAGCCCCCCCTGAAGAAACTGCTTGTTCATTTTTGAGTTATTACAGCCAGTGTGATCTTGCATCAGCTGCTTTTCGCCAGATTCATTTTATCTGCCATTATGGGAGGCCCTGCCTCATTTGAAGGCACATAGAGTAAAAACGCACCTGATTCTTCCTCACCAGCCCTGGATGTAAGCCATAGAGGCCCACGTCTATAAAACAACACAAAACTGGGCTAGGGACTGTTTTCTGGTCCTGAGACCAAGTGGCTAGACTGGTCATATCTACCTTTCACAGTGCTTGTGCTGTGGGTCTCCTCAAGGCTGTATGTATTGCACTGTGGCTATACTACTTTGTTGCAATTTTTCTTTTTTTTTTTTTTTTTTTTTTTTTAATGTTAAATTATCTAACACAAAACCTCTGCTGTGGCTCATAAAATTATTGTTTTATGGAAGATGTGTTACATGCCTTGGGACATAGAAGGACAAGGAGGAGGGCTTTGAGGCTGTAAAGCCTGTTGGGTTAGTGTTGGAAGACTGCACAGGAGGAAAAGACCTGACTCTAACTTCTTATTGGAAGCAGTCCTTGGTGTGTGCTAGATAGCTAGGTGTTCTCCTGGTGCCTTAAGCATTGCTGTGGAGATGCTAGTTGGCCTTGGCCAGGAGTATGTAAAAAATCTTGCTAGCAATTTATTATTACAGGGAATCAGTCATCCGCCATTAAACCTCGCTCCTTGTCCCTAACCTATTTAGCAATACAGATGTCGTAACAAAACTCTTTTATTTTTTATTCATGTGGGTGTAGGTGTGAGGTTTAAGTACAATAGTCTGATGTGGAACTCTTCATTCTGAGTAACAGGGGTAAAGGGACCAATTAATCATGGATGCCTATGTGCCCAAGTTTTACATTGTTCAAGTCAGATGAGACCATGATTAGCACAAGGAACTGGAGTACATGGCTGTGCAGATGGCATATCCTTGGATGTTGCCTGTCGGAACTCAGAGACACAACCAAGCCTGCAGCAGGCTCCTTTCTTGGTAGATGTACAAATGGACAGGAGTGAGAGGAATACCTGCAAAACAGTAGAGTAAAAAGACTGCAGCCTGTCATGTGGAGTAGGAAATGCTTCTGTTGTGTTGAGACAGGTGACAAGGAAAAGTGGGAGAGAGGCTCTCCCCCAGCTTCGGTAAAATATGCTTATGTAAATATTAATAACCTGTAAATGAAGGGAGACACAGCTCAAGCTGTTTACTACCAGGCACCAAGAGATATTGACTCATAGTCCAGCAGGGAAAATTTTAGTTGGGCACCTGATGTATTTGCTCTGCAATCTTACTGCTGTTTTTATTTTTGGTCCATTTTTCCTTCAGTACAGTAAGTGTCTTCAAACATATTCCTTCCATTTCCCTCCATCTACAAGGACATTTCTAAGTATGAGATGACTAGTGTTATCTGAGTATAAAAAAAGTATCAAAGACAGCTTCTCTTCATCCTCAGATGAAATCTGAAATCTTCAGAGAAGTAAGTGGAGACAGAAACATTCCTCTGCCTACGGGTAAGGATGCTAAGTAGGCACAGACACACATATATAATGCATATGTATATACAACAGATATAGAATTCCAGTATTGTACAAAAAGTTACCTTTATGACAGAATCAATTTATAACTTAAAAAAAAAAACAAAAAAAACCCCAGAAAAAATGGCAATTACAGCAAGAATAATTTTGCTTCAAAATGTTCCAGTACAAAATCCTCGAGATTTTGCATCTGTCCTATATAGTAGCAATCCAGAAACTCCTTTTCCACAAAATTAAGCCGGACCTAAAGATACAGTCGGAATTCTTAGGCCTGAGCTCATAGTTAAAGCCAGGGTGACTGCACCGTGCACACCCGGCGGGAGGGGAGATGGGGGCGGCGGGAGGGGGCGCTGCGGATACACCGCCGCTCCAGCAGGCGGCGGGAGCGGGCGGGGCCGTGAGGCGGACGGAAGTGCTTGCACGACCCGCTCCCTCCCGGCGTGCCCCGGGTGTCCGGTGACCCCTCCCCTCTCCCGGGCGGCGGTGTGAGAGCGTCATGGCCGCCTCGAAGCCCGTGGAGGCGGCGGGCGGAGGCACCGGCACGGGGCTGTCCCGCTGGCAGCTGGCATTAGTGCTGGGGGCGCCGATTCTGCTGGGCGCCGGTGCGCTCTACCTGTGGGGGAGGCGGGCGGCCCGCCGCGGCGGCAAGGGCGCGAGCGAGCGGAAGACACCCGAGGGGCGGGCGAGCCCCGGGCCCTGCGGCGGCGGCGGCGGCCAGCCCGATGGGCCCGGACACGAGGAGATGGTGAGCGCGCGCCGGTGGCCGTTGGCGCGGGCCCCACCCCCGCGCGTGTGGCGGCCGCTGCGGGAGGAGGGAGGGGAGAAGCGCTGTTCTTAACGTCGGGGACAGATGAGGCTTCGCCCCCGCCGGCCATGGGGCGTTCGGCCTGAGCTCATGGGTTCGGGCCGTAGCGGGGATAGGGGGTGGGCGGGTGTTCCGCCGCCGGCGGGGCCGCCAGGAGCGAAGAGAGGAGAATGCTCGGTCTCTGATCTTCAGGAGGCAGGGCCGGGCATGCCCCGGGCCCGGTCCGAAAAGCAGTTGTCTAAGTTCTGGTCGTGGCCTTGGAGGACGCATGTGAGGGGATGGAGCCACGCGGGTGGCATCCTCTTGTGCTCAGCGTGAAACACCTGGGAAGTCGTTCCATGTGACTGCCAAATGCTTGTAAAATGTTTTGCCAAGTGGATAGGGCCAGACTTCCGTGGTGCCCAGCGCCAGGTCAAGGTGCAACGGGCACAAACTGGAACACAGAAAGTTCCTTCTGAACATGAAGAAAAACTTATTTACTGTGAGGCTGGTAGAGCTTTGGAACAGGCTGCCCAGATTGGTTGTGGAGCCTCCTTCTCTGAGGATTATGAAAACCCTTCTGGGTGCAATCCTGTGCAACCTGCTCTAGGTGATCCTGCTTTGGCAGGGCGGTTGGACTAGATGATCTCCAGAGGTCCCTTCCAACTCCTGCCGTGCTGTGACTCTGTGTCTTTCTGTAACCAGGCATTTGTTCATAGCTTTTTCCTTATCTTACTGTGGCTGGTAGTACTTTGTTCTGAGTGGGTGTATTTGTCTCAGTGCTGGCACTTGGGAAGGTATACTGAAGCCATCTTGTCCTGAAGTACGCATTAACTAGGTGGGTATGGGTCTGACAGTGTGCTGCTTTTAGGTGAGTGTACTTCTGCCTCTGAGGTGTAGGATGGCTATGAGTCAAGTTGCTTCCAGGAATAGTATTTTGAAAAGGAAAGCTGTGATCTGTTGTGTGTTAGTCTGAAATGCTGAATATGGCAGAGTGGAAAGAAAACACAATCAAAATCTTTTTAAAATTA
>WTSP01013705.1:0-31616 GCA_025331215.1 Actenoides lindsayi | reverse complement strand
TATCAACACCCTCCAGCTCCCAGTACTGCAGCATAAAGGCTGGATGGGGAAAAGCAGCTCAGCCAGACCCATTACAGCTATCTTATCCCACAGGGAGATATTGGGATCATAGTACTGGTCTGACAGTTTGGCTTTTTCAGAAGGGACTAAATAGGAGTCAGTTAGAAAACCAGACAATAGATCTTGTGCAGCACATCTTAGGTTGGGATTTCCCATATTGTCAGTGACATCACTACTGAGGATACTTGGGCTTGAGAAATTTTACCTGCTGCTTGGGCTCTGAAGGTGCTGCCTGAATTTAATGAATCAAAACATAGTTGAATGATTGAGTGAATCAACTTGTAGGTAGAAAAATTATAACTAATTTAGGAAGTGATCTGTCATTGTATTCTTAAAGAGTTGAAGAAAATTAGCATTTTAGAAGCATAGAACAGCCCAGGTTGGAAGGGACCTTACAGATCATCTGTCCCAACCTTTCATGGGAAAGGGCGCTTAGATTAGATGATTTAGCACCCTGTTCCATTGTGTCTTAAACCTCCAGCAATGGGGATTCCACCACATCCCTAGGGAGATTGTTCTAGTGATTAATGGTTATCACTCTAAAGTTTTTCTTACACTGAGATGAAGCCTCTTCTAATGCAACTTTTACCTCTTGCTCCTTGTCTTTTCTATATGGCTTCTTGAGAAGAGAGCCTTCCTCCTCTCTGTGGTTGTCCTTTAAGTAGTGGAACACTGTGATGAGATTCCCTCCGAGCCCTCTCTTCTCCACGAAGAAATCTAACTCCTTCAGTCTTTTCTCATAAGGCAGGTTCTCCAGGCCTTTGATCATCACCGCCTTTGGACCCTGTCCAGTCTGTCTGCAACTTTCTTGAATCAAGGAGACCAGAACTGGACACAGGACTCTAGGTGCATCCAGATAAGCACCGAGTAGAGTGGGATGATTGCATCTCTGTCTCTGTAGTAATGTCCCTGTGGATGCAGTCCAGGATCCTGTTTGCCTTTGCTGCACTTGTGTGCTGCTGACTCGTGTTCATCTTGTTGTCCACCAAGACCCCAGATATCTTTCAGCTAGGCTGCTCCTCAGCCACCTGGATCCCAGCCTATACTGGACTCTTTGGCTATGTCATCCCAGGTGCAGGACCTTGCCCTTCTCTTGAAGTTCTTAAGTTTTTGCTTGCCCACTCTTCCAGCCTGTCCGGGTCTCTCCCTTATGGATGTGTTAGCTCAGCACCATCAGCAAACCTGGTTAGGTGCTTTTGATCCCATCATCCACATCCCTTATGAAGGTGTTGAACAGCGTGGGGTGCAGCATCAGTCACTGGGGGACTCCACTTGTGATAGTCTGTCAGACTGAGTAAAAAAACATTGATGATCATCCTCTGAGCATGACCTGTGACCCAGTTCCCTACCAATCCTGCATACGACCCATTCGGTCTGTCTTGCCAGTTTGTGCAGGAGTAGGCTTTGAGAAAGTGTCCAAAGTTCTGCTGAAGCCCAGCTAAACAACATTCACTGCTCTGCCCATACAGTCAGGAAATGCTGCTGTGTGGAAGGTGACCAGGTCAGTGGAGCATGGCTTGCCTGTGGTAAATTGGTGCTGGCTTTGTTTGGTGTGTAATACTTTAAGAGGCCTGATTCCATTGCTTTCCCAGGGATTGAAGTAAATAGATCCGTTCTTGCTCCTTTAAACTATTTTAGAAGTTTGGAAGCTCAAAAGAGCTTTTGTTTTACTGGAGGCATTTAGTTAAGTACTAATGTCTTGGTTACTTTTAGCTCTTATATTTTATACAAAACTGTTTATCCAAGTCTCACAACAATGAGGAGCAATGTTCAAATGTAATAGGAGATTCTAGCACTGATTTTTATATTTTTTATTTTTTTTTAAGTGTGGTATATACTTTTGTGTGTAGGCAGTGACACTCAGAGAGGTGGTTTCCATATTTTTCAAGGGAAAGCATCTCTAACTTCTTAGCACATTGTGTTCACTTAGAGGAAACATCTCTTTTAAAATAAATCACAGTAACGTATATGAAGCTGATTTGTCAGTCACTACCTGTGTTCAGCCATTTCCTTCAGGTGGCTGGGTGTCTTGCGTTTGTTGTGATGGTGAAAGACCTCAGAGCTTCCCCTGTCCCAGGGAAAGCTTGGCTGGAAGTAATCTTGGTTTAGGCTGATTTCCCCCAGGTAGTAAATGAGATACTTTGTCTCTGGGATATTTTTTGAGGATGCTGTGGAGTCCTCTGCAAGTACTCTACCTTCTGTGAGTATAGCAGATGAATTTATGGAGATGGCGGAAAGGATGATTTTGTGTTCATATCAGGACCTTCTTTAGTGTATTCTCAACTGGAGAACCTGGAAGTACGAGAGGACTCTCCTCAAAGGGTGAAGCCAGGTCTGACTTTGGTGTCTGCCTGCCTTGTGACCCATAGCTGGGGAGCAGGCAGCTGCCTGCAGGGCTCTTGGGGTGCGTGGTGTGTCAGCCAGCCTGGCTGTCCTTCAGGAGGATGCGCTGTTGTTGTCCTGAAGGAACAACAGTTAGGAACTAAACAGATCTGTCCTCCAGTTCTTCATTGTGGGCATCTGATATTTCCTATTAGGAAATTTTTTTTATCTATGCCCTTGATGCCTTTTCTTGGGCTCTAAAGATCCATCTGCCATCTTGAGTGAATTCCTTCAGATTGTCTTTTCTCTCATCTGTTTGGCATAGATCACATCAACACCCTACACCTTTTTTTGTTGCCAGGGAGTTTTTTTGTTTTTTTTAAATCCAGTAACTCTGAGACATGACAAAACAAAAAACAGTGTGACTAAAATAGCCTTAAGTGAAACTCCCTCCAAAGCCTTAAATCAAAAAAAGCTGGAAAAGAAGATAAATCATATGTACCTTGATTCTGGGAAGGAGGTAAAAAATTAAATCTTTCTGAAAGACAGCAAGCCTGGACCAGAGAGAGATCCTTCCTCGCTCCTGAGTAGGCCCCTCTGCTCAGCATCATCTTTGTCCCTCTGCCCAGAAAGAACAGCCTTTATAGGGTGGTTTTGGACGTCCAGCATTGAGCTCTAAACCATATGGGCACCTTTTCTGAGAGAGGAAATGCTTTGGACAATTGCTCTTTACCCTTTTTAGGCTCCTCTGAGTTTTCCTGAACGTAGTTGTCAATACAACTTTTTGTATAGCAGAAGGGTTCCAGTAGCCCCTTTTCTGACCAGGCTTTAAAACTCACCCAGTAATAATAATATCCTTGCCCAGATCTCAAATACGAAATAATCTGAAGTTTTCTTTGTTTGACTGGAAAATACTGTAGTAGGCTGAAGGAAAGAAAGAGATACTCTGATCCAGTCAAAAGCTGGTTTTGAAATAGTTGTGGACCTTCGTTATGAATGTACTGAATTGAGGCAGTGAGGTACTTGCATAGTTATTCTGTAGTTGTTTTCATCTTGTAATTTGTGGCTTTAAATCTGAATGTCATTTCAATGGAAAATGTTATTCTGGGACACCCATCTCAGTGGTTTTGTTATAGTGATGGTGTTAGCACTGAACATCTTACTCTAAAAGCTCGCTGTCAGTACTCGTGTACTTGGCTAAGTCTCTTGTGTGCTTAAATCCAGGATTGTCAATGAGCTTAGCCTCTGTGTAGCTGGCTGGTGGGGTGAGCGGTGTCCTGTCCTTGCAGCTTGTGTATGCATTTGAGGGCTGTGATTGTTGTTAGCCTTCCTGTTGAAGCCCTTTGTGTTCCTTGTCTCTGAAATTGCATTTCATTTCTCCCAGTGAAATGATTGTTATCTCTTAGGGGAAGGGAGAGGGATTGTCCTGTCCTGTGGATGATGTTCAAAGGATAAAGCCTTTTAACAATAGAATGGCTTGAACTAAAAATGACAGACCCTCTCAGCTGTAAAGCCATCACAACTTTGCATTTTGTCCTGTGCTAATAAAATACTCCATTAATTGCTGTGGTACTTGGTTCACCCACAGCTGCCCTGCTCTCAGTAGTCCAGCAATCCCCTGTGAAAATCAGCTTTTGTTTTATTACTGCATTAATTACTCATAGTTTTCAGTCTAGTGCCATGAACAAAAGTGATGTTTATCCTGACTTCAAGAACTTTTTTATAGTACTGACTTATGCTCTAGTGCCATCAGTCTGTGTTGTCAGCAGTACACACAGTACAGCAGAGCTGCAGTGTCCCAGGGTGTGTTTTGGTTTTATGAACATGTTAATAATTGTGGTGGACACAACAGATCATCTTGTGGACATTTTTTTGTGAGAAGAACTGGCTTCGTGCAGTTTGGAAGGAGCACTGGGCTAGTCTGAAACAAACTTTTTGTCAGCACATTGGCACTTGTACAAAGTTTCTGATAATGTAAATGCCATCAAGCAGCGTGTATCTTACGGGGCTATATGGTAGAGCTTCAGGATGAGACTTTGGCTTGGGCTTTTGGCCTCTTCTGTGCTATAGTCTTTCTGTGCTACTTAATGGTGAATAAGTTTATCTAGAAGATGTGTGTACTTGTCTGTATACTAAAATAAGTTGTTTTTTTTTTTTTTTTGTTCCCTGTCTCTTGTTCTAGATGAAGCTGCCAGTGTTATTCAATTTGGTAAATCAGCCAAGCGATCACCTGAGTCGACTCAAATTGGGCAGTATGGGAATGGCTTGAAATCGTAGGTATAACAAAAGCCAGCCTCCTGGAGGAGGAGAGCCTCCTTATGGAGGTTAGAGTTGAGTTAGTAAATGTATTTTTTGCTTGGAGGTGTTTATCTTTTTTACCAGAATAAAAACCAACCCACAACACCACAAACAAACAAAAGAACAAGCTCACAAAAAAAACCCCTAACAAACAAACCAACAAAACCCAACAGATAAAATCTAAATAAAGATACCATGGTTTGGTAGACAGCAGTTCTGTGAACATCTGCTGTAGTTCTTCGGTGGCAGAGAAGTCTGTTCAAAGCTGATGACAGTGTTTCGCCATTTTGTTTGCACAGTGCAGTGGGTGCAGATCACAGCTGGGGAAAAGAAAACGAAAGCGTAGGAAACAAACCCTTCAGACAGATACTAAAATTGGAGCCAAATAATTTGGATGGGAGGGGGCAGAAAAAAAGAGGATGTAAGGCATCTTGAGATGCTATGGATTCAGCTGCAGTGCAGGACAGATCCCAGGTTGTGCCTCTTCTCTTCCAGGACAGATCTTTGTCCTGTTTTTAACCTTGAGCAAGATGGATACATGGTTACAGCTGAGAACACTACCCTTTTTTTTTTTTTTTTTTTTTTGAGGGGGGGGGTAATGTTCCTTTTTCTCTATTAAGGGTTTTTCTGGATGAGTTGGTAATTAGGGTAAAAGGGAAGATGGGGGAAGCACTGATGGGGATAGGAGAATGAGGAGGCAAAGGGGACTCCCTTCTTGTGATAACTAACTGCTAAATTACAATAGCTGAGGTGTCCGTGAGTCTTTTGACTTAGACTTTAAGTAATAAATTGTTTAACTCCCAGAAACTTTGCTGTTGCTATTCACTTTTGTGTACAGTGAATTGAAGTGTGCTTTCTCTTTCTCACATTTCTGCTCATATATTTGGATGTTGTCATCACATCCTACCTTTGTCATTTTTTTTTAGATTTAAAAAAACAACCAACCAACCAAACCCCTTTATTAATTTATTTATTTAGACTTTCTACATAGTATGAGCCTGTACTGTACTTCTGCCACTCTGCACCTTTTAATTGTGACTAGTGTTAAAGGTTTTGAAACACGAAAATGTTCAGAGTGAGATGCCTTTTGAAAGAAATGAGATGTTTAGAGAGAAATGGCAGTTGCTGTTTGAGCCCTTCTTTCTGTCTTGCCTGGTTTTGGCATCACATAATTGAACACAGTGGGAGGAAAGCTCGGTCATGTGGTCTGCTTTCTAGAAAGTGGTGTGCGTTGGGTGTAACATGCAGCCTGAAATCTGTCTCCAGGGGTTCCATGCGGATTGGGAAGGATTTTATCCTGTTCACAAAGAAAGACAGTACCATGACGTGCCTGCTCTTGTCACGGACGTTCCATGAGGAGGAAGGCATTGATGAGGTTTGCGTGTATTTTGTTGTAATGAACTAATCTGGTGAATGCTGTCTCATCTGAACTTCCCAGCTCTCACAGGAGAAGAGTCTGTGTCAGTGTTGGTTGCCACTCGGGTTGGATCACTGATTTGGTTTTGGTGATACACTTGCAGTGGTTCTGCAAAGTCATCAAAGATTTTTTTTTAATTGGTTTTTTTTTTCCCCTCTTTTGGTTTTAATTCTGTTTGAATGGCCTGTCTAAACTACCGCAAGTTTGAAATACTTGTTTCAATCACTTAAAGTTACTTATGGTGAGTTCAGGACACGCCCAGACTTCTCGCATTTCCCTTTTCCCACAAAATCTGAATTTGATTGCTCTGTTTTGATTTTTCTGTAGAGAATAACATGTGTGATTAAAGTTGCTACCTGCAGGTCATAAACTCTAGACATAGCTTTTTTGGATATTTTTTCCTAAAAAAAACCAACCAACCAGCCAAAACCTAAACAAAACCACAAAAAAACATTGTTGTTCTTCCTATTGGAAACGTGTATATTTTAATAGATAATTCAAGCATTGTTGTTCTGAGTCCAGGCTTTTAGCATGAAAGTATTTTTGTGCTCAAACAAAAATATTTTCCAGGTGAGGTCGATAATGAAAATTTTGCCCTGGGATAGTATCTTAAGAAATCATTTTCCATTGTGGTAGTGGAGGGAGCTCTGTAAAGAAGCTGTTGAGGGATCAGTGCTTGCTAGTGGCTAGCTGATGACTGAAGTAAGATGGGAATAGTGATACAATTCCCACTGAAGCTCTGGAGTCAGAAATTCTGGCTTGACCTCATTTCTAAAGTGAGGACAGGATTTGCTGTCCTTGATAGGCAGCTACAGTCTATAATTCTATCTCTGAAAAAACTATTTTTTCTAAAAGACAGAAAACACAAATAACCTTGCTAGGATCCTATAAAAATAGTGAAGAGTGAGATTAGGATAAATATGAGTGAAGGATATTTGAGTTCAAAAGAGAAGTTAAATGTAGAGGTTGACATGTTTAAAGAATCAAAGTTTGGCTTTTTACTATTATGAAATTTGTTAGAAGAAGAGGGGAGAAAAGACTTTGTGTGAGTAGCCAGCACCATACAGGTTACTTGGGAATGGTTCTGTCTGAGACTAGGTGTTGTTGGAAGGCAACTCAGGCTGACAAAGAGGGGTCCTTGAGCATTTGACTGACATGCAAACCACTGAAAAGCTGGGAAAGGCTCTTAGGGGGCTGTCAGAAGTTGCTTGTCTGGGATCCACAGAAGGGGTTGACCAAAGTGGAGCCTGAGTTGCTCTTGATACAATGTGATTTGCAGGTCATTGTTCCCCTGCCCACCTGGAATACGCGGAGCAGGGAGCCTGTGACAGACAACGTGGAGAAGTTTGCTATTGAGACGGAGCTAATTTACAAGTATTCCCCTTTCAAATCAGAACAGGAAGTGATGGAGCAGTTTTATAAGATCCGTGGTGAGAAAGGTACATATGGACACTGCTGGTCACGGGCAAAAGTATTTTGGGTTTGCCTTAGATTCACCTGATCAACTTGTTACTTGCATAGGCACCTTGGTGATCATCTTTAATCTCAAACTAATGGATAATGGAGAGCCAGAGCTGGATGTGACTTCTGACCCTCGAGACATTCAAATGGCAGAAACACCCCCAGAGGGAACGTAAGTGTGATGTGTGTTACAGGCCCTTGGGCTCTGATCAAATCATGTGTAGGGTTTGGTAGTATACTCTGTGCGTGTGGGGTTTTTTGTTTGTTGTTTTTTGGGTTTTGTTTTTGTTTTGGGTTTTGTTTGTTTGTTTGGGGTTTTTTTAAGCTTCTCTTTCTGTAGTGAATTGGAGAATTTAGAAGATCTTTAGTTTGTTCTTTAGCAGTTTGGGTTTCATGTGCATAAACAGCCCCCAGGCGTTATGGCTGTGTTTAGTGTGAATCCCTAAGTTGGCTTCTTTCCGCTTAGTGGAAGCAGCAAGCTCGATGTCCTCCTTCAGCTACCTTTAAAAAAAGAAAAGGAGCCCTAAGCTATAGGTTTAATTTTTGACGCTCATCAAGGATATCTTTGTCAGAATGACAATTGGTCATGACTCTTCTTTCCTCAGACTGATGTTCAGTTTTGTGATTAAATGAACCCTGGCAAAATGCGAGGTGCTGTGCAGGTCAGCCTCCAGCAGCAGATGTTATGGGTATTACTGATGGGGGTGTATCATCACATCTTTCTGGGAGCAGGGGCTGCTGCTGGACCTTCCCTGCAGAGGAGGATGAGGGATGTGTGCTGAGGGCCCTGTTCAGGGAGAGCTGAGCACTTGCTCAGTTGTTCGCTTGTAGCCTGAAAATGAAAAACTGAGCTGAACTGAGCCAAGTGCTTGATTGAACCCCAGAGCCCCCTTGGCACACCTAGCAAGCTTTACCTATTTCATGAGCTTACATGCTTCTTCCCTGAAGTGCTTGAATTTCCCATAGAAACACCACTTCAACCATTGTCAGCCTAGCTATTTCTGTGTGTGTTAGCTTGATGGTATTGAGTACACAGGTACAAACTCCTTGGGGACCTCCAGGGATCTCAGTTTCTTTAATGCCTTCTGGTGAGCTTTTGTGATAACCACTGATCACTGGAAGGAGCTTCTTTCTCCTGACCTTGTGATACCATTTCAGGGTGTGATCAGTGCTGTTTCTGTTCGAGCATGCTCCTGACTCACCCCAGCGTAAGAGAATGAACTGGCAAGTGGGTCACATAGTGCTGAATGGTCCACTTCATAGGTTTGACCTTTATTATCCAGCTGTATTCAAAACATCCTTTTCAAGCTACAGTAGTACACACATTGGTGTTTTGTAACGATATTTAAAATGTACAGATAAATATAAGGTCTCTGTAGATAGAAAAAAAGCGCCTCACTTAATGTAACTGCATAATAATTAAAATGGAAAGGCCTGTTCTTTCACCCAGCTTCCTTGCTGAAGGTTATCTCTTTGACATATTTTGAAGTAGATGACTCCCAGATGAGATGGCAACAGTTACCATTGTGTGAGACATGAATCCTGCCATAGTTGCTTAAAATCCTTCAGAGGTAGTACAGAGCAGTGTGGGGAGGTGCTTCTGTTGGTCACTTAGCTTCTAAGTAGCAGTTTATTGGGAAATAAGAATCTTACAAGTTTTTTCTGTGGAGAAACGTCTTTTTTTGGTTTGGATAGAGGAGGAGGCGGCTCTGTGACAGTAACATGTCAAGGCTCTTCTTAATTGGAGCGGAAGGAAGGGGGAAAAAAAAACATGAAAAGGAAGCAGAATGCAGACAAAGAAACTCCAAGATGAGCACTCTGACTAAAGAGACACTGAGTACTCTGGGGGTGAATCGATGGGGTCATCTTTGGGCTATGTGGAGCAGACTAGGAGAGTGTCTGCTGATAGTCCTACAAGGAACTGCTGAACAAATGGCTCAGTCTCTGTAAGCATCCCTCTCTTCCAGAAAGCCTGAGCGCCGCTCCTTCCGTGCCTATGCTGCTGTGCTTTATATTGATCCCAGGATGAGGATCTTCATAAATGGACACAAAGTACAAACCAAACGACTTTCATGCTGCCTGTACAAGCCAAGGTAATTGTTGGATCCAGAGTCTGCAAGCATGCAGTACCTTTTGGCATCTCCTTACAGAAAAGATGTAGCATTTTGCTCTCCAGGTGTACCTTGCATAATTCCATGTGGAAGCCACAGAAACAGTAAGAGTAGAGTAAGTGTGGGATGTGGTATTGACATAATAGAAAATGAGGTAGAGAGTGGAAAATCGGATGCTTTTGAAAGTTGCATGAGTAATTTGTGCAGTTTGGCTCCCTTTCAGAGGAAACAAAGAAATGAAGATACTGATTGTTCCAAGAGTTTGGTAAGGATAGGGCATTTTGGTAACTTTTTTTAAAGCAAGACAAGGAAATACATATAGTGGGTGTTGGAATTATTGCTGAAAAGAATGAGACTAAGCACTTGGAAACAGTTGCTTTGAAAATTAACCTTTATATGGAGCTGATAAAAGTTTGAATAGCGATTAGGAAATACCTTTCCTTATCTTCCTTCTAAATTCCCTTAAACAAAATCTGAAACTGAGCTAAGGTGTGCTGCCAGTTGGCTTAACAGGGACTGGAAAAAGGTTATAAGGGTGGGAGGAGAAAGGAAAACAGGTCTCCAAGTCTGCTGGAGGCAATAGTGTTGTTCTGCCCCTGGGAGCACACATGCTGCATTTCTAGATACCTTAATGTGATTTATCTTAATAAAATAGTAGTAATTTTATAGTGTATTTGCAGCTGTTTTTACTACAGCATTTTAGATTGCAGTAGCGTGTCAGTAGCATGGGATCACTGTCACTGCGCTGGGTACTTTTACTAACTGCAATCCAATGTCGCACCCTAAGAGCCTGGCCAGTTTTCAACATGGTCTGTCTGTCAAGCTTGTTCTTCCTCAGCTTCTTAAATGAAATGTGTGAAATGGTATCGCCAACTTGACCAGAGCCGAGGGAGATTACATCCATGGCTCTTCCCTTGTTGACCAAGCCAGTTGTTTCATTGCAGAAGGCAGTTGGTAGGTGGCATCTTGACTTGCCACTATAAATCCCAGTTTGCTGGGTAGACAATCTCTGAATTTCTGACTGTGTTTTACTTTTGTGTGGGTACCATGTGCTGCTTCCTCTTGTACCACAGTCCAAACAGAAGTACTATGGAGAGAAAGCAGAGGAGGTCACACATTTTATCCCATCAGAGACCAGCTTCTTGTGATACTTGGACAGGATGCCTTGCTATGGGATGGTACTAACATTGTTATGATAATACAACATGGAGTAGGTCATCCCAGATGTTCGTGTGCCTCAGTATCTTCTTTTTCAACTGGTCAATAGTTGGTGCCTGGGGAGGGAATTGAGAATTTTTTTCTATACCATAAAATTGTTGTCTGTGGAAAAGAGGCTGTGTTTTTAGACAATTTAGACAACAGCTTTTCTGGGTCCTAGTCACCAATTCTGTGTCTGCTTTTCCTTGGTTTTGGGGAATAATTGCAACTGCAGAAGGGGAAAATCAAATTTTAACTGCTCAGCAATGGTGATTCATGACCAAGGTTGGTCATGACCAATTCATGGCATGGAGAGCAAGAAGGCCCAAACACAGATGGGCTCCACTCTGATGAGATAAGATGTTGAGGTATTGCCTCATATCAGTGCTGTGATACCAAACGCTCGGGGGCCAGTTGGGGCAGACAGAGGTGGCAAACGGAGCTGGTGCTGGGGGCTGAACCCAACGCCAGGTAAGGTGCTCACGGAATCAGTGCTGGTGCAGGGTATCTAACAAATCTGCTTGGGCCACATCTTTGCAGATCTGTTTGTGGTGGTAGGCCACTAAAAATGCCCCAACACTGTACAGTCATTTACATTTTAAATCCCCACTCCTGCAGCTGAGTAGTAAAGACTGTGCAAACAAGACCTTCCTATAGAGCCTAGAGTAAACAAATGACTCCTGTTTGCAGTCTTTTTACTTGGGCCAGGTGTCTTTCTGTTGGAATTGATGCTTTCCTGTCTTGTGTTGGACACTGGTGGGTACAGCCGTCTGCTTCTCTCTCTGCCCTCTGGTCTACTTTCAAGATCTGCTTGGGAGGATTGTCCTCAGGAGGCTGTGGCTGCCCTCCTGCAGTGGAGCAGCGAGTCAGATTGCCTTCATCTCTGAAGGAAAAACTTGTGCAGTGACTTGCCTGCAGGTTAGTGTGGTGGTGTTAGAGAACAAAGAATGAAAAGCCACTGTGGGCTTTGGGGCATTTAATGCTTTGCTGACAGTGGGGGTTTCGCAGCTGTTGCGCTGCCCACTGTCAGGAATAACAGCTTGTCTCCTGCACAGAGAGCTTGTTTTCCTTCTGTCATCTACCTTTTCTGGAAGCCCTGTTTCTATGAATAAAAGCTTCTCCACATACCTTTCTGGAGCTTGTAATGTCCCATTGGCAGGGGCGAGCTTGGTTTTGTGCAGACCCTTCACCAGTGTTTGCAGGTGTGATATAGAGAATGGCTTGTGTCTCCTGAAAGGTTGCTCCCATCTGTTCCTTCCCACAGCAACTGTGAGCTCGTTCAGCAGTGTGGGCCTTGCGTGTGGAAGTAGCCAGGCCATGTGCAAAGGTCCCTTCACAAGGGCATTCCAAGGCAGTTTTAATGAATGTCTTGAAGGTGGAAGAGTGTTATACTCTGAAGTTCTGCAGACTTCTTGTCTGTCTGACCTGAGTCTGTACATGCAAACAGCTCAATATACTGCTTCAGGCCACTTGAATAGGGGCTTTCCTGGCTGTGAATGAAGCAATTTCTGAAACAAGGATGATTAAGGGGCTGAAACAGCTGCCTTATGAGGAAAGGCTGAGAGCCCTGGGGCTGTTTAGTCTGGAGAGGAGAAGACTGAGAGGGGATCTAATTAATGTCTATGAATACATGAGGGCTGGGCATCAAGAAGGCAGGGACAACCTCTTTTCAGTTGTGCCTTGTGATAGGACAAGAGGCAATGGATTCAAGCTCGAGCACAGGAAGTTCCACCTCAACATGAGGAAGAACTTTACTATAAGGGTTCCAGAGCTGGAACAGACTCCCCAGAGAGGTTGTGGAGTCTCCTTCTCTGGAGACTGTCAGGACCTGTCTGGATGCATTTCTGAGTGGTCTGCCCTAGTTTTGGTCCTGCTCTGGCAGAGGGGTTGGACTCAATGATCTTTGGAGGTCCCTTACCACCACCTAACATTCTGTGATTCTGAGTTTGGAGGTAACTGAGGTGGGATGCTTGTCCTGCCCCTGCCATGGGGCAGAGCAGCTATCCTCTCCCCACTTCCACCACTGTGCCTGAACACAGATGAGCAGCTCTGAGACTGCCAGGAGCAGACAGTGGCCCATAGACCCACCTAAGACAAAGGACAGCAAGGCAAGAACAGGATCTAGGAGGAGCAGTTGGGAGCTGGGCCCCAAGGCACCCAGGGAGGTCAGCTCCCCCCTCTCCCCCCCTACTGCTCCATTCCGCTCAGCTGCATCACTTCCATCCCACTGCAGCCACCTCTCTCAGCACCCCGGAGGGACATGCTTGTGTCATGACATGCCAGGAGAAAGCTGGGATGATGGTGTGGACAAGAGGATGTGAGAAACGTTCTGTGGTAACACTCAGGGGCTGGAGGGTGGAAGAGGACTGAAAAAAAAACCCAAGCCAACCAGGACCCAGCCTGCTCCAACTGTCCCCTGGCTCAGTACATAGGGCCAGTGGCTTGTACCGCGCAAGAAAGGGGATACAAGGGCATATGGAAGCCTCTGGCCCAGCGCCCATAGTGCTGCACTCAAGGCAAAGCAGCACCAACATCTCCACTATGCCTGGCAGCTCCTCCTTCCAGGCTGTACTCGTGGTATGAATTTTCTGGATTTGGGAACAAAGGATTTCTGTTGCTGAGACTAGTGCTGACATCAGTATTGACATCCATGTGTACTCGCCCACAGGAACAGACCTAAAGGTTTCTTTTTCATCAGGGCAAGGTGATTTCTCAAGGATTCTGATAGATTATCTGTCACTTGGAGTGATCTTGTCTCTCCATAGGATCTAAATGTGGTTCTTCCTACATCTATGAGTTGGTTAATCAAGCCTTACATCCTTCTGTGTTTCTGCCCCTTTCTGTAAGAACAGCATTTCTAGCAGCTTTTGCTTTGGCTAAATGGGCTAAATGCTGGAGAGGTTTGTTTTTTTTCATAAAGGATTATTTGGGATGGGAGTTTCTTCTTGATACTTCCAAAACCTTGTGTCTTAAGGTGCTTTGAGTTCTTGCAGGCTCTGATCGTCCTTCTTGGTGTCATCTCCTCTTCCCCACTTATGTACTTCTGCGCAGAGGTGATGCATATTCACAACCTTCTTGCCTCTTAATACGCGCCTGCCTCTTTCACTTTGCAGAAGTCAGTCAGATTGTCAGCTACACTTTGTGTGTTATGGCATAGGGAAGGTAAAACAAGCCACTGCAACTCAAAATGGTGTATTTGCAAGGCTGTGTTTCAGATGTGTAGCACATGGAAATGTCCTGAAACTTTAGAGCTGGAACTTGAAGCTCCATTCAGAGAGTTGCTCTGCCACTTAAGAGGTTTTGGGCTATAGCCCTGTGTGGAGATGGGTACTTTCAGAGTGCACCCATAGGCAGCTGTTTGCAGGAGGAAGGAAGGGTTATTTAGCTGTAATGGGAGGTTTTTGAGAAGCTTTCCATATATATTTACTCCTCCAGAAGTTATTCCTCTAAACCTTGGGATTTCTTCCAAGAATATGGATGTATTTTGCCCCCATTGGCTAATACGGAAGGGAGTTTTGTGTTTGCAGCTACTACTAAAGCATCTCTGATTTAAAGTTGTTGCCTAATTGCATCTAAAAATGCCCAGTTTCTGATACATGAACCTCCTTCTCCTTTTACTGAATCTGTTGAGAAGAGTAGAGTAGCATGTGGAGACCTTATTCTTTCATATAGTGATGAAATCTTGGTTTGACCTTACTGCTGAATTTGCTGATTAATACATTTTGATCACAGGATGTACAAATACACTTCAAACCGTTTCAAGACACGTGCAGAGCAAGAGGTGAAGAAAGCAGAGCACATGGCGAGGATAGGTGAGTCCTTGGGGTTTGCATGCATCCTGGTTGTGCTGAAAGAGGCTGCCTCAGATTGCTCGCTTTCGTGGTCAGTATGGTTGCTCAGGAAATTAGTCATTACAGTAACTACAGATGACCCAGACTTTATTTCATGCAATGGAAGGAACGTACATTGTTCCCTAAGACAGCTTCTGGGGAATACGTGTATGGAATAACCCTTGGAGTCACAGCTGCCCTTGCTCTACCTGAAGCCTGGCTCAGCTGCAGCCCTGTTAGCCTGAAGTTCTGCTCTCACCTTTTGCAGCTTGTGGTTCTTTTCTCCTTCTGCCCCTTCCCTGGTGAGACAATTGTTCAAAAAAGTAAATTTTTATTCTGCCCCTTGGTGTAAAGTGATTGTTCTGGGTGTACAAGGGAGTGCAGGTTTGTTTCTTGTGTGGTGTCCTGCCCCACCCTCCCCCCTTCAAGACACTTTTTGTCCATCTAATCTTCCCATCCTATTAAGTCCCATAGCCCTCAGGAGAAACCCAATCTGACGTTATTGGATATTCAGCATATAGAAATTACATAAGTATGTAAATACAGCATATAACTTCATGAAATTTGCACAAATTTAGTGTACAAAGTGGTCTCCCGAACCCCTGATGGGGAAATGCTGTAGTAAGGGAGATTCTTGGCAGTTTTAAGACAAGTTAACCTATGCCTTCTGGTAGATTTCACAAATTACTTGGAGGCACGTGTCCTCTCCCTGTGTAAGAGCTGCTGGAGACACATGTGTATGTGTATATGCAGCTCAGATACACAAGCGCAGTGCCGTCTTTAGCCTGTGCAGAGCCTTTACGGGCACCATGATTTTGACCCTGCCAAAAGTAAAGCAGCAAAATAAAATGGTGTACATTGCCATGTTCCCTGTTCCTCCTTTATGAAGTACAACCTAACAAGTTAGACTTGAAACTTCAAAGTTCAAGCAGATTTTATCCTGTGCCCCAGTCCTCACAGACAAATTCACTTCTTAGGTAGAGTCTCTTGTAGCAAGAGCAGGTGTTCAGCATTGCCTTTCAAGAAGGAACAAATAGCTTGATTTAGAGAGACTTCTTTCTTGTAGCAGCCAGGAGACCTTCATGATGTTGAAAAGGTGAGATTTAGTATCTTGACACTAAAGAATCCTGCTACCTGGAGCCCCACTGCTAACAACAGCTACCTTTGCCATGGAAATGTAAACTCCTTTCGATGACTCAAGGTAGCCCACTGCCTCTGGTGGTGAAGTGGGTGCTGAGAAGGGCTTTGAATGTGATGGTGAAAACTCACAGCAGATTTCAGACTGTTTTCTGCAAGATTTGATCACATGAAGCCTCTATGACTAAAACATTTTTGTAGCATTAATTGCAGCTGCAGTGGCACAGATCTCATTTCTTTATTTCTAGGAAAATGAATTTAAACTGTAACAAGCAATTTCTCTTGTTTGACTGTTGCTGGAAAAGCTAAATTCCTCATCAACTTCAACATCAAAAGCATATACTTTTTTCTTGAGGATACATGCTGCTCTTAGGAGGGATCTTCAGCAGGGAATGATTTGCAGTTCTCTCTTTCAAAACCAGGGATGTGTTGTGAGAAGCGGTGGGTCTCAGCTGAGCCAACTGCAGTTCCAGTATGCTGTGACCACCTGCCAGGGATGTGGTGGAATCCAGAATACTGTAGAACTCTACTGAGGGCTTGATAAATCGCTGGAAGTAGCTTAGGAGCTTGTTGAACCAAAACTTGTGATAACTGTAAAAATAGCTATAGAGGAGGAAGGATTAAAAGACCAGAAACAAACAAACAAACCAACCAATAAAAGATGCATGGGCAGCTATGACTATTGGTGACATGGCTTTGGCATATCCAAAAAGAGCCACAACTCAGGAGTGAAGACATACACATATTTAACATGAGGAAAAGCCACTTTTCATTCCCTAGGAACTTGACTTCCTGCCTCATGTGATAAGCTGTAGCAGCCAGATCCCTATGTGAGCAAATAGACCCAGGAAAGAGTACCGTTACTGGGCAGGTACCTGTGAAAGATCATCAGCTGCTTTCTGCATGTTTCTGAACCAATACTGAACATTGCACCAAGTCATCTCAGTGCTGCTATTGCCTAGTTTCAGGAAATCCTCCTACAAAGTTTGAAAAGCGAACAGAAAAGGTGAGGAGTTAGATGGGTATCCAATACTGGAAGCTGTTAACAGCCGTGTTCTGTTTTAGTGTGTGCAGTGATTCACTTGGCAGTACTCAGGGTGTGCTGCTGTCCCTGTGAGTTACGTGCCTGTCAATTCTGGCTGCTGCAGGCTTGTCCTTCCACTTTGAACACATGGTTTTGCCCATTAGGGCCTCAGACTCAAAACTGAATTTTTCCCTGTCAGCTGTGCCTTCTCAGTTGTCGTAGTGTTAATGAAGCAGGTTTGACCTGTGCCCTTATGGGTCACCACTGCATTCTTCCCTGTAGTTGCATTTAGCTCACCAGCTTCTACCATACAAGCTTTGATTTCAATGGACCAAGTGTTTCAAGCAGTCTCCAACTCCTGTGTTTTCATGTTTAGCCAAGCTCTCTCTTGATGCAGCTGGTCATACAATGCAGCTCTGCTGTGACTTGCTTGGTAAGCTGCTGTGAACCTCAGAGCATGTTTCTGTGGAAATGAGTGGAACAAAACTCAAATGTAACAAGTTGTCAAGTAATGCCAACCATGGCATGGAGGATGGTGGATACTGGTTATCAAACACTGTCTACAGCATCTGAATTCCTTCTGGCTGTCACCTGAATGCTGCTTTTAGGAAAGGTTCTTGGTAATCTCTAGGAACCAATTGCTATCCTGTCATCTTCTTGCTTATTTCATCCTCTAAATCTTAGGCAAGGTCACTCCTCCTGTGTTGAGTTTCCTTATTTTGGTGTCTTTCAGCTGCAGTTTGTCTCCCTGCTGGGAGAGCAGGGAGGGAGATGGCTCATAAGTTGTGCTGCAGCGGCACTGCTGCCTTCCTGCTCCGTGGGCGCAGGCCTGCTGCTCCCCTTTGTGTGAGCCTCACCATCACTCAGTAGGTACTGCTTGTATTTCGAAATCAGATTTATGGCATGATTTGGGTTGGAAGGGACCTTAAAGATGGTTTTATTCCAACCCCTCTGCCATGGGCAGGGACACCTCCTGCTAGACTAGGCTGCTGAAAGGCCCATCCAGCCTGACCTTAAACACTTCCAGGCCAGGAGCATCCACGGCTTCTCTGGGCAACCTCTGCCAGTGTCTCACCACCTTCAGAATGAAGAACTTCCTCCTAATATCTAATCTAAATCTCTTTTTCATTTCAAAGCCATTATCCCTTGTCCTGTCACTACATACCCCTGTAAAAAGTCTCCCCCCGGCTTTCCTGTAAGCCCCCTTTAAGTACTGAAAGGCTGCTCTAAGGTGTCCCTGGAGCCTTCTCCAGGCTGAGCAACCCCATCTCTTTCAGCCTGTCTTTATAGGAGAGATGCTCCTACCCACTCATCATATTCATGGCCCTCTGGACTCGCTCCTTCTTATGTTGGGGGTCCCAGAGTTGAACACAGTGCTCCAGGTGGGGACCCACAAGAGCTGACAGCAGGGGGAGATTTGCCTCCCTTGACCTGCTGGTCACATGCGTTGGATGCAGCCTGGGATACAAGTGGCTTTCTGAGCTGCAAGTGCACATTGCCAGATCACGTTGAAGTTCTTGTCAACCGATACTCCTAAGTCTGTCTCCACAGGGCTGCTCTCAATCCATTCTCTGCCCAGCCTGTATTTGTGCTTGGGATTGCCCCAACCCAGGTGCCAGACCTTGCACTTGGCCTTGATGAACCAGGTGAGGTTGCCATGAGCCCACCTCTCAAGCCTGTTCAGATCCCTCTGGATGGCATCCCTTGCCTCCAGTGTCTTGACCATACCACTCAGCTTGGTGTTGTCGGTAAAGTTGCTGAGTGTGCACCTAATTCCACAATCCATGTCACTGACAAAGATGTTAAACGGCACCAGTCCCAGTACTGATCCCTGAGGCACACCACTCATCAGAGGTCTCCACTTGGACATAGAGCCATTGACCACAGCGCTTTTGAGTGTGACCATCCAGCCAATTCTTTATCCACCAAATGGTCCATCAATCAAATTCATGTCATCATCGTCAAGGATGTTGTCTGGACATCAAACTGTTAAATACTTAACACAAGTCCAGACAGGTGATGCCAGTTGCCCTCCCCTTGTCCACCAGTGCCGTAACCCTGTTGTAGAAGGCCACCAGATTTGTCAGGTATGGTTTGCCCTTAGCAAAGCAATGGTGGCTGTCACCAATCACCTTATTTTCCATCTGTCCTAGCATAGTTTCCAGGAGGATCCACTCCATGATCTTGCCAGGCACAGAGATAAAACTGACTGGCCTGTAGTTCTACCTGCCATGCCACCTTGACACTCAGAACTATGGGGCTGGATAAAATCCACCCAAGAGTGCGGAGGGAGCTGGCAATGGAACTCACCAAGCCTCTCTCCATCATTTATCAACAGTCCTGGTTAACAGGGGAGGTCCTGGACAACTGGAGGCATGCCAGTCTACAAGAAGGGCTGGAAGGAGGATCCGGGGTACTACAGGCCTATCAGCCTGACCTCTGTGCCAAGGGAGATTATGGAGCGGTTCACCTTGAGTGTGCTCACATGGCAAGTACAGGACAGTCAGAGGATCAGGCCCAGCCAGCATGGGTTTATGAGGGGCAGGTCCTGTTTGACCAACCTGATCTAGTTCTACAACTGGGTGACAGCCCAGTGGATGAGGGAAATGCTGTGGATGTGTCTAACTGGACTTGAGTAAAGCTTTTTGGCACCGTGTCCCTCAGCATCCTTCTGGAGAAGCTGGTGGCTCATGGCATAGACAGATGGACTCTTTGCTGGGTTAGAAACTGACTGGTTGGCCGAGCCCAGAGTGTTGTGGTGAGCAGAGTTAAAGCCAGTTGGCGGACGGTCACCAGTAGTGTTCCCTGGGGCTCAGATGGGTCCATCCTGTTTAACAGCTTTATCAGTGATTTGGACAAGGGGATCAAGGCACCCTCAGCAAGTTTACAGATAACACTGAATTAAGTGGGTGTGTTGATCTGCTCGAGGGCAGGAGGCTCTGCAGAGGGATCTTGACAGGTTGAATCGATGGGTCCTGCATTTTGGTCACCACAACTCCATGCAATGCTACAGGCCTGGGGATGCTGGTGGACATCTGGCTGAACATGAGGCAGCAGTGTGCCCAGGTTGCCAAGAAGGCCAAGGGCATCCTGGCCTGTAGCAGGAATGGTGTGACTGGGACTAGGGAAGTGTTTCTCCCCCTTTACTGGGCACTGGTGAGGTCGCATTCAGAGTATTGTGTTCAGTTCTGAGCCCCTCACCAGAAGAAAGGCACTGAGTTGCTGGTGCAAGTTCAGAGAAGGGCAGCCAAGCTGGTGAAGGGTCTGGAGAACAAGTCCTCTGAGGAGAGGCTGAGGGAATCGGGTTTGTTTAGCCTGAAGAAGAGGAGGCTGAGGGGAGACCTCTTTGCTCTCTACACGTGCCTGAAAGGAGGTTGTAGTGAGGTCAGTGTTGGCCTCTTCTCCCTGTTAACTAATGACAAGACAACAGGAAGTGGCTTGAAGTTGCACCAGGGGAAGTTCAGATTGGATATTAGGAAGAATTTCTTTACTGAAAGAGTTGTTAAGCTTTGGAACAGGCTGCCCAGGGAGGTGGTGGAGTCACCATCCCTGGGGGTGTTCAGAAAACAAGTGGATGTGACACGGGATGTGGTCTAGTGGTCATGGAGGTATTGAGTAGAAGGTTGGACTTGATCTTGGAGGTCTCTTCCAACCTTAATGATTCTATGATTCCATGACTCTTCCTTTCTTCCCTTTTTAAATTGGATGTTATGCTTTCCCAGTCAGTAAGAATTTCACTGGTCTGCCATGACTTCTCAAATATAGTGGATACATTCGTTCTGGTTGGAGGAGACCTTTAAGATCATCAAGTTGTGTCTGCCTGTCAGCACATGCCACTCTTAACCAGTGATTTATCGTTTCTTCTAGTCATCTTGCACGTAACAGTCCTGCACATTTCATTTGTACTTTATTTGTACCAGTCTGTTTTGGTTAGAAATCCCTCCAGTTCAGGAAGTGTTGCTGCATCCTCTTTAAGAAATTTCTGTGCTTGGAAGTAATTGAGGAACACTGTGACAAGGTCAGTGCTGCATCAACAGCATGTGTGCCTGAGTTCGGTACATGCATGTGGCAGCTGCAGCTCCGAGTCTCCCTGTCCAACCAGGATGCTACTTGCCAGTCCACGTTTGCCCTCGTGTGGACCTCATAGCTTGTGGGACAGAGGAGCAGCACTCACTCGACCAGCTCTTATACAGTTGTGAGCAGAACAGGCTTCTGACCTGAGGGGGTTGTAGCCAATGTACTTTAGCATGGAGGTTGTGCAGATGCGAAGTACATGGTGCCAATTTACCAGAGCACCTTGTGTCTCAATTTTGGGAAGGGATCTCATGGGAAATGAAGTTTCTTGAATGAATCATAAGGAACAGGAGGGTGATGTGTACCTGTTGCCAGGTGTGCTTGTTGGGAGTGTGGGAGTGAAAAAAGGAGTTTCTTTAAGTGGTAAAATTTATGTATGCAAATATTAGATGTAGTGGTAGGTTTTCAGAACACTGTCCTATTTTGTATGTAGCACAGATTTGTTTTTTTCTAGGCAAAGTTTAGCAATTCTCAAACATAAAAGCATTTCTGAGAGTATTCCTTTCCCTTCATCTCTACAAGAAAATTACCTCTCTGTAACTCCTTTTCAAGCCTGAACTCAGTCTGTTTTCTGAGAGCCTTTCTCTACTTTCACACTTCTGGGCAGGGCAGACGGGGCCACTAGAATCCTTATTCTTTCCAATTCCTCACTAACTTCATCACAGAACCTTTCTTTGAACATGCTTTTGCAGAGTTGAGCCCTGCTATTGTGCCAGTGTTGATTGCAACCTCTGAACAAGTTTAGGATGGTATGTCTGTGGTGCCCTCTCATATATAAGGTTTTATTTTGTACCTTTTTATGTTATCTTTGTATCCTTGTACACATCAGTCCAGCAAAGGCACTCTGGAAATGAGTCTCCTCCTTATGACGTGCTCTCTGTACTGAATGGTTGCCATCATTCTTTTCCCTGTGTTTCAGCGGAGGAGAAAGCTCGTGAGGCAGAGAGTAAAGCCCGTGCCCTTGAGCTGCGCCTCGGAGGGGATCTCACACGGGAGTCCAGGGTGAGCCTTGTGTTTTGGCAGCATGTCTTGTTTTAGGCACTGCTTGTTCAGAGCTTGGGGTAGCACTGGCTTTGGGGCAGCACCTGGTGTGCAGATTAAGCAGGTGGCAACTTCAGTCAACAGTGAGTTGCCAGCAGCACTTAGGCAGCTCTCTGGTCTCATCACCACTGGACACGCTTCAACATTTACATCTGGTTTTCAGCCCAAGTGGGAAGTGTGCCAACATTACCCTGCCCAGAGCCTCCAGTATATCCTGACTGGGAAGGTAACCCCCAGCCCACAGGCACTTTGTTTGATGTCAGAATCTGCAGAAGAGTCCAGGGGAACCTGAGGTATTTGAACAGAAGTAAAATTGGATGCTTTTCAGCTGTTCCGTCTCCATGCCTGCGCTGCTGGCTCCAAAGCATTTGGGCAGGGGCTTTTGGAGAGGGGATGTTTGCTTCCTCCCTGTGGGACTGTGGACCTTGATGAGGGCAAGGCTGAGACCCAGCCCACTCCTGGGTGGGAGGAGGGCTTGCAGGGCTGCCAGGTGGGTCAGCAAGTGACACCAGCTTAAAATCACTGTACTTCACATGGGCCTCTAATGGAAACAACACTATTCCAGTACTGTGGCTATTTCCCTGTGACTCCATTTGCTCTGGTTTCAGTTACTTTAGATGTGTAGTTACATTTAATATATTTAGTTACATTTAGTACATTACATTTTCATCCATGCAACTGTGTAGCTTCTTGAACAACCCAGTAGCAAGTGCTGCCCTAAATGTAAAGTTATGCTGTTTGTCACCCTCCACCATTTGTGAATTCTTTACATTTAAAACATCTGAGATCTTCTTGAAGGGGGGAAAAAGTCATAGAAGTGAGTTAATTAAATTAATTTGATAGCAGACATTTTACTGTGCCTTGCCTGTTTGCAGGTGATGCTTCGTCAAGTCCAAAACTCCGCAATAACCTTGCGCCGGGAGGCTGATGTCAAGAAAAGGATTAAGGATGCAAAGCAGCGGTGAGTGCAAGGTGCTTCAAAGCTCTGATTTTCCCAGGCTGTTCACACCATGTGCTCAGATGTCTCTACTACTTTACTTGTGTGGTGGAGGGAGCAGTACAGCTCCAAGCTTAAATATTTGAGGGCATCCTATAGGTCCTGGCTGTTAAACCAAGGGGATTGATTGAGCTTGGTATTCTGGTTGCTTCTGCTATTCTCCTTTTACTTAACAGGTTGCCCAGAGAGGTGGTTGCTGCCCCATCCCTGGAACCGTTCCAGGTGAGGTTGGCTGGGGCTCTGAGCACCCTGCTCTAGTTGCAGATGTCCCTGCTCCCTGCAGGGGGGTTGGACTGGATGTCCTTGAAAGGTCCCTTCCCCACCCAAATGATTTGATGATTCTCCTTGCTGAAAGATGTCTTTGGATTTGGCTTGGTTGCTATGGATGTCTAACTGGTTTTCACATCAGGTTTTTTCTCTCTGTGGCTTTTTTCATTTGCAAGTTAATATTCAGGAAGACCAACAAATGTTAGAAAATTACACTGAAATGACTTTTACAGTTGTAGAGAGAGTTTCTAAAAACTTGCCAAGGTCTGTTATAGTCAGTGCTGTGAAACCCCAAGACATTCTAACTTATCTCTGATTGCAATTAACTTCACTATTGATGGACTCACAGGAATAGTTCAGTCTTTGCATACAGGGTTGTTTTTAAATTTGTCATATGCATTTCACAAATGAAGTTGTCAACAGAAACAAATGCCGAGTCTGAGAAAGTTAAGGGTTTATATACCAAGTCCATTCCCACCTAGTTGTTTTACATATAGTTTACATGGCTGCTTAGGTCAGAACTATCCCAGATGTGTTGCTAGAGATAGAAGTTAAGGTGCTATAAATAAATACAGTTTTTATTTAAAAGTGCTACAGCTGTGATCTGAGGAATGCAGAAACTCTTGGGAGAAGCTTTTTTTTCTTGAGCTTCCATGTACTTTTCCCTGTACAGCTTGTGTTTAATTTGGGTTTGATGACATTAGTGCACAAAGTAAAATTTTGTGCATGGTCTTCTGGCCTTCCTGCCAACGTGTGTGTGGGGGTGGGAAGCAGAATAACAAAGAAACAACTTGAAGAATACAGGTTTGTTTGAAAATAGCTTCTCTATGGCCTTTATTGACTAGTTGGAAATGAGAGATTTCAAGTGCCCTTCAGTTCTTTCTGTTTGAACCTAAGAAGGTTTGTAGGCCACAAAATGCAAAGCAGCTAATTTGGAAGAACACCCCAATTATAGATATGTCAAAAGGTTATTTCCGGTCAGGCTTCAAATACATGATGCTGAGGGAAATAGCTGTATGTGACAGGTAGCCAGCAAGTCAGGAAAAGGCCTTTTGTCCACATTTCTGTACAGACTCAACCATGTGTCCCTGCATTTGTCTCTGGTGATCAGAGGCAGTTCAGAGGGTCAGGCTTTTCCATAACCTTGAACTTCATCTGGAAAACAGAAGAAATATCTGAAAAGTCTGTACAATGGGAAACTTTGTATATGAAAAGCATTTGAGTTATAGGGGATGTCCTAGAACAGGTTTCTGCTGTTTCTCTGGTGCTGGGTTCATCAACAAAACAAATGCTTTCTGGTTTACAAAGCCTGTGTAAAGTTAGGTTATAAATCCAGTGGACAGGACAGATACTAAAGTCCTCATAATAAAACTGTAGAATGTTAGGGGTTGGAAGGGACCTCTAGAGATTGAGCCTGCCAGAGCAGGCTCACCCAGGGCAGGCCATGCAGGAACAGATCCAGGCAGGTCTTGGAAGTCTCTAGAGAAAGAGACTCCACAGCTTCTCTGGGCAGCCTCAGTCTTTGGCCCACCACTTAATTTTCCATGGTTTGGATGATAATTGGACTTCCTGTCCTCTCTGATAAAAACAAGAAGATATCCTTTCTATTTTATAGGTGAGTGCACATCATTAATTGAAATTCAAGGCTCCACATCCTTTTCCAGAATTTAGAAAAAGAAAATTAATCCCTGAGATGGGTGTTTTGCTTGCAAATCACAGCTGTCTACCTGCATGAGCTGAGACCAAAAGGGTAACATTCTAGCACAGTTTGTATCGTGGCAGTGTTCAGAACACCTCTTGACAAAAGTTTAGATTTAAAATTACTGGAAGGAGCTATTCTAGGTATTTTCCTAATAACTTAATTTAGAATCATCTGTTCTATAGGAAGGTCTCTTACAGGGCACCTATACATTTGCATGGGGTGGATGACTTTAAACAGAAAATGAACATGAAATGAGTATTTCAGGCATTTATATATATATTTTTTTTTTTATATACATATATATTACTTGGCTGTTAAGAGAGACTTACACCTTATATCTGCAGATTAAAGTGCAGTGCTCATGCATACATAGTTCAGGTTCTTTTAATATCTAATATTAGCGAACAGATCATTTCACTAGGTTAAGGAGAAGGCACATTCCTAATTGGGATAAAGCACATAATAAAGGAAAAATAAGGGGGTCAGAAATGGGAGGGGTGGTGTAGACTATGCCTTGCAATAGTTAAAAGTTTGGACCTCAGATGTGGTGATGCCTTCAGCCTGAAACTGAAGATCCTCATTCATTAAAATCCTCAACATGTATTAACTCTGCCCATGGGCTGTTCTTGCTGCTGGGAGCAGCCACTGCCTGTGAAACATGCTGCTGACTTCAGACAGTGCAGGCAGTGAGAAGAACAGAGCTGAAAATTAAATCACTGAATGGAATTACTTCAGTTCTTCCTCAAACCACGACACTTGAAAGCCATGGAACCTACTTCAATTACTCTGTTAAAGAGCAGTAGTTACGTTTGAGACACAGGTATTTTGTTTGATTTATAATGCAAAGAGATACAAATCTCTTGAGGCTTTCTGCATCGAAGGAGCTACAATACCTGATAATCAAAGATTCAGATTCAGAAACCTGTATGTGCTTACAAACACTTGAGGCCAACTTCTGTTGAAGTCATCTGCTGAGTAGATTAAGTAGAAAACATACAAATTGGTGTCCTGTCCTTTCCAGAAAAAAAAAAGAAATCTCTTCTTGGGCTCTGTGTTGTGTCTTCCAGCTTTCAGACTTGGAGTAGCAGCATTGTAAAACTCCTGATTGCAAGACCTTTAACAGAATCCGAGTATCACGACCATAGTTTTGTATCAAAATCTTAATTTCCATGCTTTATCTAGCACAGAGTTCTAGACCTAGAAAATACAAACCAAAATAGCGTTGGAGAGGGAGGACCACTCTCTACCTAACAGTACTTTCATTACTTTACTGTAATTGTTTTGAACAAGCAGATTTGAAATAAAAACCAGAATCCATTCCTGAAGGAGAAAACATATCCAAATGAATAATTTTCTATTCTGAACAGATACTGTCCAGCCTAAATTGGTGTCTGTATTGCAAAGTTTTTGTTATTTTGTTCGTGTGTGGTTTTAATGCTCATTCAAGAAATGCTTCATGATTTTTACAAATAGAAGACTACAGGGCAGGTGTTAGTGAACCCATCATGCTCAAAGGTGCTGGGTTTCCCTACCCTCTGTCAATGACAGCAGATAATTAATTTTATTTTCCACGTGTCTGAGGCTCATTTTCGTTCTCTTACAGAGCACTGAAGGAACCCAAAGAACTGAATTTTATTTTTGGTGTCAATATCGAGCAGCGTGAATTGGATGGCATGTTCATTTATAACTGCAGTCGACTGATAAAGATGTATGAGAAGGTGGGCCCGCAGCTGGAGGGTGGCATGTGAGTTCCTTGAGATTTTTCAGCCATCTTTTCCCTTAAGCTCTGCATGTTCCTGCATATACCTTGGCTGCACAATACCCTTGTTCTGCATTCATCGTTATTCACAAGTCTGAGGCTTACTCACTTTGCCAGTCTTTAGTTTGGATTCTGACAAATAAATTGTATTTTATATTGCCCAGTATTTCCCTGTTTTTTTGATGGAGCTCTACGCAGAGTTTGGCCATACCTGCAGCAGTTGGAGCTGTTTGTGCTCAGTGCTGGCATGTGGGGCAGATGAATACTGGTAGCAAGATTGCCTTGTTCTAGGGACAGGCAGAATAGGTCTTGAAAGCAAATACAAATATTTGAGCCCACCTTACTTTTTGAATGCTAACTTGAGTCTCATTTAGAAAGCTAATGAATTAAAACCAGTACTGCTGCGGGAACAGGTGGGTGGTTGAGCATGTGTAACCTGCTACTTTCAGCATTGTTCCTCTGAACAATGACCTGGTAGTATATAATGATGATTGTGACTCTTCCAGGGCATGTGGTGGAGTGGTAGGTGTGGTGGACGTACCCTATTTGGTTCTGGAGCCAACTCATAATAAACAAGACTTTGCTGATGCCAAAGAGTATCGACACTTGCTAAAGGCCATGGGAGAACATTTGGCTCAGTATTGGAAGGACATTGCTGTAGGTAATGAAGCTTCACGATTACCAGGGGCTGTAAGGGAAGACTTTGGTGGCTGGAACACAGATAAGAGGGAGGGCAGCCACGAGTGCAGGTGGTGATTTTTTTGGGGGGTAATAGCTCCACACTGAGCGGGGGCTTGTTTGTTTTCCAGCCCAGAAAGGTATTGTCAAGTTCTGGGATGAATTTGGTTATTTGTCCGCAAACTGGAACCAGCCTCCATCTAGTGAACTGTGCTACAAACGCCGGAGAGCCATGGAGATCCCTACCACAATTCAGTGCGGTGGGTCCAAACTGGCTGCAATTAGGAGGCTGGTCCTCCTCAGGAAAGGGGGGAGGGACTCCTGGCTGCAGCTGGGGAGCAGCTAAAAGGGTAGGAGATTTGAGATGAGCGCCGCTGTCATTTTCCCCTTCTAGTGCTTGTCTCCTGTGAGTTGCCTTTGGCCAGTTCCAGTTCATATGACATTTTTAAGCCTGTTCTCAACACTGCTACTGGCCACACCTGCTCCATTCTGTAAGGGCACCTGAAGAACCACCATTAGTAAACTGTTATGCCATGATGTCCCAAGTGTACCATCAAGTGCAGACAAAGTCACCCATCCCAACACTAGAATAAGATCTGAAACTTCCCCATAGGCAATGGAAAGTGGTCAGATAATTTGTATTCTGCACTGGTCTGCTCATCAGTGCTGTGAGTGGAAGAAGGGAAACATTTACAGTTGATTTTCAACTTTAATGCAAGTTCTCTTCTGTGCAGCTGTAAATAGCTCTGGCTGAGGCCTTACTGGGGTAGGGGAAATCTCAACACAACCACTTTGTCTCTCAGGGTGACATCAAACTTCCTTGACCTCATTTCCCCCACAGGACTTGGAGATGAGGCTGTAGTAAGGAATGTGAAGCCAGTCTTGTGGAATTATTTTGTTAAACTCTCCTGCCTTGATTATTTTCTCAGTCCTTCCCAAGTTCCTCCCAAAGAGTAGGGGTTTTCCTGTCATTCTTCTTGTCCTCTGCTGTTGAAATACTTCTAGAGCCTGATTTATATTGTTTGGGTGGTTTTTTGGGTGTGTTTTTGTTTTTTTCCTTGGGTTTTTTTTGTTTGTTTTGTTTGTTTGGTTTTTTGCTGTTGATTTCCTGATAGGCCAGCAATGCTCTGGAGGCCAAATCTGTTGTTTTGGTTCATCTGAAGCGTATTAGATTATTATGATTCTTTTTTTTTAATGGTTACATCTCTCTTGTTTCATGTTGCTATCAGTAAGAGACAGCCTCACTTCTGAGACAAGCAGTGATTTCAGGACTGGCTGTTCAGTTTGGTTGGTATGTGCTGTCATTGCAGCAGGGAGCGTGAGGTCCTCTAGTAGCGATTCATGACAGGCTTCATTTCAGGTCTTCACATTCACAAAACACTTGGAGGAAGTGAGAACTGAGTCAGTATATCCCGTGGCTGTCTCACTATTTTATGTTATGTTATTGTCTGATGGTCTCATTATTGGATGTACTTTGGAAATTGGTGTGTGGTCCTTCAGTGTTAAATGGGCTTGAGAAGTGTTACAGAGAAATTGATTTTGTGGCTCAGGCTGTGTATTTCTGACTTGCAAAGTGTTTGTCTAACAGATGTATGTCTGAAATGGCGGACTCTCCCATTCCAGCTGAGCTCAGTGGAGAAGAACTACCCTGATAGCTGGGCATGCTCTATGAATCCTGATCCTGAGCAAGACAGGTAAGAAGCAGTTAACATAGACTTTTCTGCAGTGTGCTGTATCTGCACCTGATTTCTCACCTCAGTCATCTGATCTTTAGGAACAATTGGAGGGATAGACAGTAGAATCATTAAGGTTGGAAACGACCTTCAAGATCATCAAGTCCAACTGTCTATTAAATATTATCAGGAACACTAAACCATGTCATGAAGTGCCACATCTTGACATTTTTTTAAACCTCTCCAGGGATGGTGACTCCAGCCCCTTCCTGAACAGCCCGTTCCAAGGCATCACCACTCTCAGTAAAGAAAATTTTTCCTCATATCCAACCTCAACCTCCCCTGGTGCAACTTCATCCCATTTCTTCTCATCCTGTCACCAGTCACCTGTAAGAAGAGACCAACACCCACATCACTACAACATCCTTTCAGGTGGCTGTAGAGAGCAATAAGGTCTTCCCTCAGCCTCCTCTTCTCCAGACTAAATGGCCCCAGCTCCCTCAGCCTCTCCTCATAGGACTTGTTCTCCAGACCCTTCACCAGCTTGGTTGCCCTTCTCTGAACTTGCTCCAGCACCTTGATGACTGTTTTATCCTGCGGCACCCAGAACTGAACTCAGTGCTCAAGCTGTGGCCTCACCAGTGCCCAGAACAGGGGGAGGAACACTTCCCTGGTCCTACTGGTCACACCATTCCTGCTACAGGCCAGGATGCCCTTGGCCTTTTTGGCGACCTGGGCACACTGCTGCCTCATGTTCAGCTGGGTCTTGACCAGCACCCCCATGTCCTTTTCCAGCCACTCCTCCCCCAGCCTGTAGAGTTGCTGAGGATTGTGGTGACTGAAATGCAGGACCCAGCACTTGGCCTTGTTGACCCTCATCCCATTGGCCTTGGCCCATCGATCCAGCCTGGCCAGATGCCTCTGCAGAGCCTCCTGCCCTCAGGCAGATTGACACTGCTGCTCAACTCGGTGTTATCTGCACAGTTGCTGAGGGTGCCTCGATCCATTCACCCAGGTCATCAATAAAGATATTGAACAAGACTGGCCCTAAGACTGAGCCCTGGGTCACCACTGGTGACCAGCTGCCAACTGGATTTAGCTCTGTTCACCACAACTCTCTGGGCCTGGCCATCCAGCTGGTTTCTAACCCAGCGAAGAATACATCTGTCCAAGCTACAAGCTGTCAGCTTCTTCAGCAGGATGCTGTGGGAGACTGTGTCAAAGGCTTTACTCAAGTCCAGGTAGACACATCCACTGCCTTTCCCCATGAAACTGTATTTGGAGGTGAGAGGCTGGTAGGCATTGGTGCAATAAACAAGTTGCAGAGTGCACCCTCATCAAGTTTGTAGATAATACCAAACTGTGGGTGGCTGATATTGCCAGAGGGTCCTGCGTTCATCCAGAGTGACCTGGACAGGCTTGAGAAGCAGGCCACCAGGAACCTCATGAGGTTCAACTAGAAACACAGAGTCCTGCCCTGGGGGAGGCACAACCCCATGCACCAATATATGCTGTTCAGCCTGAGGCAAAGAAGGCTCAAGGGGAACTCATTAATGTGTGTAAAGAAGGCAGGCTGCAAAGAGGACAGGGTCTGGCTCTTCACAGTGGTGCCCAGTGGCAGAACCAGAAGCAATAGGCACAGACGGGAACACAGGAGGTTCTTGCTGAACGTCAGTAAATGCTTTTGCACTGTGAGGGTGACCAAGCCCTGGCACAGGGTGCCCAGGGGGGGTTGTGCAGTCTCCATCCTTGGGAGATACTCCAAGACATGGTCCTTGACAGTGAGTTCCAAGTGGTCCTGCCTGAGCAGGATTGGACCATATGACATTCAGAGGCCCCTCTAACCTCTGTGAGTTGGTGAAATTGAGTTCCTTTATGGTCATTGCCACTAGAAATGTGCTTGTAGCCTTAGTTCGTGTGTTAATTTTAATGTAGGTGGCATAGAGAGCAGTTGGAGAATAGTCAGAAGTGCAAGCAATTTGGGAGCAATATGTGTTCAGCGCGGTCTTTGCAATTGTCTTGACTTGGAGCTATAGCAGCAATAATTAGACATGCAAACAGCAGCAACACCTTAGAGTTGCAGTGAGCCCAAGAATTGCATTTTGCACCCTTGAGGGAGCAACGTATGGATTCATTTCCCAGCAGTGTGTTTCTGTTAATCTGGTCACGTATTTGAAAGAGGAAAATGATTGCTCCAGGGTGCTGCTTCTCTGTGGAGAGAGACACTGCTAGAAGCTGACTCTTGTCTTTGTTGTGTAACTAGGGAATCACAGAATCATTTAGGTTGGAAAAGACCCATGGGATCATCATATCCAACCATTAACCCTACTCTACAACTTCACCCCTAACCCCACATATTCCCCAACACCACATCTAAGCGATGCTTAAACACATCCAGGGATGGCGACTCACCCACCTCCCTGGGCAGCCTGTTCCAGTATCTCACCACTCTTTCCATGAAGAACTTTTTCCTTGTGTCCAGTCTAAACCTACCTTGTTGCAGCTTGAGGCCATTCCCTCTGGTTCTGTCACTAATTACTTGAGAGAAGAGACCAGCACCAACCTCTC